>JAWWEE010000244.1:0-17510 GCA_035221455.1 Xenops minutus | reverse complement strand
CCAGGTTGGACGGGGCTTGGAGCAACCTGGGCTGGTGGAAGGTGTCCCTGCCCATGGCAGGGGGTGGCACTGGGTGGCTTTAAGGTCCCTTCCCATCCAAACCTGTCTGGGGTTCTGTGTTTCTAGGAAATAAACAACAACACCTCTTGAAAGCAAACTGCTGGTGATCCCTGAATGGAAACCTCCAGGAAAGGGCCAGATGAATTAATTTACAAAGCCACCTGAGATGGGCACTGTGCAGTGCCATCATCAGGCCTGGCACTGCCAAAGGCAGTGGGTGCCATCGCCCAGCTCTGCTGCAGGATGGGGACCAGCAGAGATTCCTTAGGGACAGCAGAGCTTCCTTAGGGACAGCAGAGACTCCTTAGGGACAGCAGAGATTCCTTAAGGACAGCAGAGATTCCTTAGGGACAGCAGAGCTTCCTTAGGGAACAGCAGAGCTTCCTTAGGGACAGCAGATAATCCTTAGGGACAGCAGATATTCCTTAGGGACAGCAGAGCTTCCTTGGGGACAGGAGAGATTCCTGAGTGACCAGCAGAGATTCCTTAGGGACAGCAGAGATTCCTTAGGGACAGCAGATATTCCTTAGGGACCAGCAGAGCTTCCTTAGGGACAGCAGATATTCCTTAGGGACAGCAGAGACTCCTTAGGGACAGCAGAGCTTCCTTAGGGACAGCAGATATTCCTTAGGGACCAGCAGAGATTCCTTAGGGACAGCAGAGATTCCTTAGGGACAGCAGATATTCCTTAGGGACCAGCAGAGATTCCTTAGGGACAGCAGAGCTTCCTTAGGGACAGGAGAGATTCCTTGTGGAACAGCAGAGCTTCTTTAGGGACAGCTGAGATTCCTTAGGGACCAGCAGAGCTTCCTTAGGGACAGCAGATATTCCTTAGGGACAGCAGAGCTTCCTTAGGGACAGCAGAGCTTCCTTAGGGACAGCAGAGACTCCTTAGGGACAGCAGAGATTCCTTAGGGACAGCAGATATTCCTTAGGGACAGCAGAGCTTCCTTAGGGAATAGGATGGCCAAGGCAGTAGAAACCAATCCCTGTGTGCAGGCAGCAAGTGGGAAGAGTCCTGGATGGGGAGGATGCAGGTGTGGGTCACCCTGGCAGGGCAGTGACAGCTGGGAGCAGAGCCAGACCCCACTGTGTCCCTGCCGTGTGTGACAGCCACAACGGGGAGGGACAGAGAGGAGCAGGACAGGAGCAAAGGACACGGTGGGGGAAGCACAGTGAGTTTGCCATCACTGCAGGGGAGGGTGGGATGGGAGCTGGGGACAAAGGGAGGGATGTTCCCAGGTCTGTGGGCTCCTGTCCCCCAGGAGCTGGGGGTTGGCTGTGAATGAACACCGAGGTGTTCACGGGGTGCTTTGCCCACTCATCAATTCATTTTCCTAAACTGAAGAGCCCCAGAGAGCCTGGACAGTGAGTTTGTGGCACACAGGCTGGCTGTGCTTCCCCTCCAGCCACATCTTCTGAATTCAGCAGGAAAAGGGTGGAAGGGAATATCCACACTTTGGCCCTTGGCATATCATTATCCCATGGACATTCGTGCCCCTGCAGAAAGACCAGACTCACAGAGCACAACCAGGGAATTAATTTGCCTGATATCCATGAATCCATTGTCTATTAATGGCCACCATCTCTGTGATTCCCAGTGGCAGGGAAACCAAAACACCTCTTGGGGAGCTGGAGGCTCCCAAAAGGGTATGAAGATCCTCCTCCTCACTAAATATTCCTTAAATATCCTTCTGGCCTCGTACCTGCTGCCAACAGGGCAGTTCTTGGCCTGAGGATGCTGGGACCCTCTCTGGGAAGGGGATGTGCAGTGATGGAAAGGAGGACAGAAGGCCATTAAGCTTTATATAATATTTTTCCCCTCCACCAGGGCTTGTACAAATACACATCCGAGCAGCCAACCTCACCCTGGCTGCCAGCAAACTGTGAGCCTTTAAATACAATTAATGCAAAATATCATTTAATTACAGCTGTCTGCCCTCATTTGCAACAGCTGGATAATGTTTCAGGGGGCTGTGACTCAGTGGAAAGTCTCAGGAGCGGCACTCTCTGTGCTCAGAGCCGGCGGCGTAACCGCGACTTCACAGGGCACAACTTCTCTTCTTGCCTTCCATTTGAAAGACAATTCCCATCCAAGCAACGACTCGAGCCTAAGCTCTCAGCAGAGCCATCGAGGGCCCAGAATAAACTGTTAGTTTAAATTTTATTTGCACACAAACCCATAAAGCTCTCTTTGTGGGGAACGGAGTTGAATTGCAGTTTCCCCTCTGAAATGTGGCCGCAGCCAGGGCTGTGAGAGGGACCTCCCTGGGATGGGCTGTGTTTGCCCCCAGCCCTGCTCAAAAGCACGGGGAGCCCCCCCTGCCCTTTGTAGGCTCAGCTTGGCTTTGCAGAGGGGGAAACATTCCTGGCTTAGTCGCTTTTTATGTCTCTATTTGGGCACTGAAACAGATTCTGTTCAAAGTGATGTAAAGGAGGTCTCCAGCAGAGGGGATGTGTTGGGATCTGAAGGCTCGTGCTGGAGCAGCTCCTTGGGAGGGCACATGGAGACATCCAGCAGATCTTCCCCTTCTTCCCAGAGAGCAGAGCAGCTTCCAGCCGTCCCCAGGGATCTCCACCTTCCACAGCTCATGCCACCCCTTGGGAGCAGCCCCTCAGGAAAGGAAAGTGGAGGCTGGTTGTGCACACAAGTGGTGCTGGGATTTGCTGTGCACAGAGCAGGTGCCCTGGGTAAACTGAACCAAAGGTGTCTCCTGTTCCTGGGACCCTCCCCCTGGGCACAAACTGGGCACATCTGATGGAAAGTTAATGGTGTCCAGCAAAGGAACTGTGGAGGGGAAATAGCAGAGGGAAAAGGGTCGTTAACCGGGTTACATTTCCGTGACTCATCCGGTTACATTTCTGTCATCAGTTGGTCAATATTTTTAAATAGGCTTTATTATTTGGATAAAAAATTCAAAGGGACTTCCAGGGAAACCCCCAAGCCCTACCTTCCCAGGGACCTGGGAGGGTCCAGCTGATGTTGTTTGGTGCCCCAGTGAGAACAGAGCAAACCACTGGCAGCTTCTGAGTGCTCTTGGGTTGATCTTTCAAACATGCACTTCATGGGGTGTTTGTCTTCTCCCGTGCCTGCTGTCTGCAAATGCCTCAGCAGGCCCAGATATCTGGGGGGGCACTGACCACAACAGCATATTTTATTGGTTGAAAATCAGTTTTGTATTGTAATAAAGAAGATTTGCTGTGGCAGCCTGAGGTTTTTTTGTGAGACTGATTTATACCTGTCCAGACAGCTAAAGAAAAATGCCCTAAGACTTAAATGCACGATTCTATTTTCCTAAGCATGGACTATCAAATTCTGGTAGTGAAGTGACTGTGAATTTCTGATTAAAAACAAATTCTAATTAATTTAAGGTAAGAAAGAAACAAAAGGAAAGCCATGGGCTGGGCCACAGCCTGGCACACTGGAAGGGAAAGGTCTGCTGTGGATGGAGGGTTGAATGTGTATGAAGAGATCATCGAGTTGTGGAATGGTTTGGGTTGGAAGGACCTTAAAGGACCTTAAAGCCCATCCAGTGCCACCCACTGGGCACCTTCCACTAGCCCAGGCTGCTCCAGCTGGATCTTGGACACTCCCAGGGTTGGGGCATCAAAATTTGAGTTGGGATGGAAACACCTCTGGTGCAGGGAGGGGCCAAAGTGGCTCCCCTGGCAGGGGCTGTGAGGGCGAGGTCAGGCAAGAAGGAAAACCTCCAGTGGTCACATCCTGGACAGCTTCTTCCTCCACTGTCCTGCCAGAGGTATTTCCACCCTGAGATGGTCTCCCAGTGTGTAACTGGTCCAGCTGGGCTCTGCTGGCCATGGGGGGCAGAGATGCCAACAGAGATGCCAACTTCAGCAGAGGGTGGTGGGAGGGATGGGTGGGATGGGCTCGTTGGTGGGAAAAGGAAAGAGGGAGGGGGAGATGGAGGAACAAACGAAAAGCAAGAAATGACTAAGTTTGGAAACATTCTTTTCTTTCTGTTCCTTGGCAGGGAGTTCACTCGCTGATGGCACTTTCTCCTTGTGTCTGAGCAGGACCCAGCTCCTGCCTCTGGCCAGCCCTTCCCTCCAGATAGGGCTATTTATAGCTGGGGTGGAATCCCAGCTCAGCTGGGCTGGGGCCAGTTAACCAGTTGGACACTGGTGTCACTTCCCTCAAATAAAAACCCACTTCTTGAGTGGTTTGACTTCCCCCAAATCAGCCCAGGAGGAGGAGGAGCCTCCTGCTTTGGGCTCCTCTCCAGGGGGGAGCTCCAAGACGTGCCCAGGGTGGTGGGATCCCATCTCCTCCAGCAGCCCTCCTGCCTTTCCATGGTCACCTTCCACTCATCCAAATCCTGCCCAGCCTGGCCTTGGACACTTCCAGGATGGCAATGAAGGTGATACGGGATAAACAAGCCATGGAAATTGAGAAAGGTGCCTCACACAGGCAAATTCATTAACAACCAGCCCTCCAAGCCTGTTGATTTAACCTTTTGTTTGCTTGTTTCTAATTCTTTAATATAAACTTGTCATTTTTAATTATTTTTGATACAACCAGACCCCCTTTTTTTTTTCTGATTTAAAACAGTTATAAATATAATTTTCTCTTCACAAACTGAGTCCCTAAAGCGGTTCCAGATGCCAGACGTGTACAGATGGAACATTCCTACTGGAGGAATAACTTCTGATATTTAATCAAAAGCAACAAGTTTAACAAGCAAGACACTGACACATGAGGAGATAACATGGTGAGAAAAACAAAATCCAGGCTCTAAAATTTAGATGAACTTTCCCAACATGTACAAGAGGTTTTACACACTTTGGTCTGAGCATCGGTGCAGCTCAGAAATTAAACTTGAAAAAGTGGGAAATAGCTGAATTGAGAAGAAATGGAATAAAATGGAAGGAAGAGGAAATGGAAGAGAATGAAAAGAATCAACACATAAAAGAGGAATTAAAAAAAAAAGAAGCACAAAATGCCAAAGAAGAAAAGTAGAAAATCAAAAGAAACACCAAGGAAAGATACTTGCAACGAGACAGGAAGAAAAAATGGAGCTGTATGAGAAAAAGTGCAAGAAGTAGCATGAATTACAATATTCTAAAGAAAACAACCCCGTGACAATGCCCAGAAAAAGAGAGAAAATATGAAAGCCCTCATTTTGTATTAATTGTGTTTCCTTTCCAAAGCCACATTTCAATGCTGGCAAACTCCTGTAATGAGATTATTGTTTACAGCAGGTTATTACTCACCGGGTCCCTGCTCAGCCTGTCTCTATTTGATCTAATTCTGTCAAACCTTGCAGTGGAGCCGTTGAGTTGGTACCTGAAAAGAAAGACTTAATCAGGGAATGGATTTGGAACCCAAATCCTCATTATAAGCCCATTTTTCCTCCGGGCTTTGTGTGATTACGCAAAGCTCAGGCTGCAGCTTTACAACTTCCAGGCACAACAACATATCGAGGTTTGGGGGCTTGGGTTATTTCCTGACCTTGAAGAGCTCGGGCTTTGGGGGGGGAATCACCCAGAATTTCCCTTCAGTGCAATGCCAGGGAGTACAAATTCATTTAAATGTTACAGAGTCCAAATATTAATGCACTGTAATTATGTCTGATCCTTTTTAATGGTTGTTGATAATTTGCTGCCCTCACAGGATGGCAAATCACTGTATTTTGGGGAAAAGAGCGCTGGAAAATAGTCAGAACCCCTCTCAAAGAAGCAATTAGTTCTACCTAAATAATCCCAGAAATACAGCAGCCAAGTAAGTGGGAAATGTTTTATGGAGATGTGGTTAGAGTGGAATATCATATTATTGTCATGAGTTTTAAACAACCAGGTGACCACATTTTTCATGCAATGCCACTATTGTATTAGACACAAAAATCAGATTTTAACCTACTTTTAAATGTTCTCCCTTTGCCTCCACTCCAGGGTTTGGAAGTGTTGTTTGTGCCACCATTCCCTGGGCTCCCAGCGCCTCTTTTAACTCCAATAATTATAACAGCTCACTAATAGACCATCTCCCTGATAAACTTCCTCGTTAAGGAGGATTGCGGACAAAAAACGATCCTGGTCCTTTAAAAGTTTATCCCTGTGGCACCATCATGTAAGCATACATATGGGACAGTAAAAATGGAAGACGACACATTAAATGACATTATTATAAAATGCAATACTCTTGGAATGATCCCTTATTAAATTAGGCTCTATGATCTGAGATGAATTTCCCCGATCCCTAATCCATCACCGGAGAAATATTAAAAGATAGGTCTCAACTGGTATTAGAATGGCACTCAGTCTCTACTTTCATTATTTTGAATTAGGGTGCTACTGGGGGGAAGCCTCTTAATGAGAATTAGAGTGATTCACTGGCCTTCTTTGGGATTTTGACAAGTAAAATATTAACTCTTCAGTCACAGCTGTCGGAATTAAAATACTTGGCAGCCACAGATGCCCAAATTAAATTGGCCTTTATGTTTCCATATTGCTGACCTCCTTAGAGGCAAAAACATCAAGCCCAACAATAACAGCAAACCCACAGCATGTCATTTCTTGGAAGAAAATATATTTATTGAAGTTTTTATATTTGTTGCAGTTTTAAACACATAATTGAACAAATACGGGGCGTTTTTACAAAAGGCCCTTGTTTTAATTTTGCATTCTGTAAAACTCCAGCTACAAATCAGTTCCTCTGAACCATTAATCAGGCAATAAAATAATAAATGAAGTTATTTTGGGGGATTTCTTAACTGTTTAAGCCAACATAAATCAGATTTACGTGCGGTGCATCAGTGAAAACATCTTAATGCCTTTGACTGGCACTTTTTTGGGGTTTTCTCTGTAAAGAATAGATCCTATTTCTTACAAACAATATCTGAAAATGCATAATTACTGCAAAAGAACAAGCCTTTTTCTTAGCAGCACTCCAGTTGGGAACAGCAAACCAAGCTGGAGTTGAGCTACATCAGGAAAACATCCTTTCTGGTCTTTCCCCCTCTTTAATTTACTGCTGTGGCAGTGGAATTTCAATTAGTCTCACTCCAGTGTGTCTCAATTAAGTCTCAATTACAAGGAGAGTTTCCAAAGTGGAACTTGTAGCGTGGAAAAGCCTCAAATAAGGGGCTGATGCAGAAGGGGGTTTTTTGTTGGTTTGTTCCCGAAGCCACCCTTCCATTCTGTGATCCATCATGTCCCAGCCAGCACAGGTTTGTTATTCTTTGCTGTGTCTCTGGTCACCTCCAGCGTCCCTCCCTCCTGCCCACGATCCCTCATCGATCTGGGCTGGTGATCGGCTGGGAGCTGCTCGGAGGGGGACAGTGATGGATGCTCTGGAAACCACATCCCCTTCTCATCCAGTGCTGGGATGAACTCCCTGGGTCCATGGCACGGCTGCCTGGGGGGAAAAGGGGCCGTGGCCACTGCAGGTGTGTGGGAGAGTTTGGGCTCCTCCAAGGGGCTTTATTCACACACCAATGATCCCCAGCACCTCCACAGAATTCCTCACCACACCCCTGACCAGAGACATTCCAGTGCTGATGGGATGGAGCACATTCTGTGTTACAGGAGGACATGGAGGTTGTTGCCCACTTGCTGCTTTTCCCTGTTTTCCTTCCACACAACCAGCCCATCCTTTGCAAGGGAAGGCTGTGCCTTTTCTGCTCCTGCCAGGGGAGTTTCAGAGCTGATAATGCAGCATCGCTGATTTCTGAGCTCATCCAGCTCTGGAGCCTCAATATTTTGAAATACCCTGTTATTCCCTGGCAGGAATGCTGGTGGGTGCACTGGCACTGCAGCACACTCGTTGTCAGCCCTCCCTGCAGGCAGCAGTGGGTGTGGGAGCATCAGTGGCATCAAGGACACTTTTACTTAGGACAAAAGGAACCAGCCTCAGGTTGTGCCAAGGGAGGTCCAGGTTGGATAGCAGGGATAATTTCTTCAGGGAAAGGGTTGTGAAGCATTGGAACAACCTACCCAGGGTAGTGGTGGAGTCCCCATCCCTGGAGGGATTTAACAGCCCTGTGGATGTGGCACTTGGGGACAGGGGTCAGTGGTGGCCTTGGCAGTGCTGGGGAATGGTTGGACCCAATGGTTTTGGAGGTCTTTTCCAACCTTTCTGATTCTGGGATCCTCTGACTCCATACTGTGTTCTGTGGAGCTCCCAGCACTGCTCCCAAACCCAGAGGGGCTGTCCCCAAGCATGTTGGGAAGCCCTGGCTCCTGGGAAGGGAGCAGGCTGGGGACAGCAAGGTTGTCCTGTTTGCTGTGGCAATTCTGGGCTGTGACAGCAAATCCTCCCCGGTGCAGAGTCACTGTCCCACCCAGCTGTGGGGGGCACACCTGGCATCACCCACAGCACGTGGGGCAGGGCTGGGACCCTCCTGCTGCTCCCAGTCACACCACACCCCATGCTCATGGGAGAGCATTCCATGCAGGAATCCCACAGCTCTCCTGCAACAGCCTCTACGTTATTTTTTAAAGCTGGAACTACTTCTACATTATTATTCCCATTTTTATTACATTATCTCAGCGTCACAAACACCTTGCTGCATGGAAATGGGGGTTTCAGAACCTCAGGGAATGGCTGGAGCTGTGTCAGGGCAGGCTTAGGCTGGATCCCAGGAAAAGGTCCTTCCCTCAGAGGGTGGTGGGCACTGCCCAGGCTGCCCAAGGCAGTGGGCACAGCCCCAAGGCTGCCAGAGCTGCAGGAGGGTTTGGATGATGCTCTGGAGCACAGGGGGTGATTCCTGGGGATGGTCCTGGGCAGGGCTGAGGGTTGGACTGGGTGGTCCTTGGGGGTCTCTCTCAACTCAGCACATTCTCTGATTCCATGATTTTTCCTCCCACCACGTCCCCATTTGGTGGTGAAACCTCTCCCCAACAACCCTCCTCCCTCGAGCACCACACCAGCCCCATCTCCGTTCGGAATTCCCCGTCTGGATCGGGGCTGACAACCCACACAGCCACTTCTCCAGGCTCTGTCATCCCCCCACGGGGACCTCCTTGGCCGGGTGGGTGCCAGCCAGAGCCGGGAAGGCCACGGAGCCACCAGGGTGTGTGAATTAGTCCCACACAGAACCACTTAATCCATCTTCCCCGGAATTAAATGCGCGCGGAGCCGCCACAGGGCACGCCGAGGGGGCTTTCATTTCTCCTTTGGAAGACGCTAGCAGAACTCGATAAAGGGTCAAGTAATTTCATCCAAGTTGCCACTAGTTAGTTAAGGGAAAGCGCCAGGGCTGGAGCCTGATGGGTGCCTTTGGTACCCTGGGATGGGTGAAATTCCGACCGCGAGCGCCCAAGGAATGACTGAGCCAGAGCCTTGCTCGGCTGCAAGGGATCACCTGGCCGGTGGCTAAAGACGGCTCTTGGCTGAATCCCTGCTCTTTGGGCTGGGCTGGGCCCCGCAATGAGATGGTTACTCATGTGGCAGGATGCTGGCGCTGCCGGGGACCTGCCCGGGGAGTAATTTGGGCGGCTGCGAGCGAGCGGACAGTGAGTCCGCGGGGAGCGCTGGCAATCACGGCGGAAACAATGTTTGCATCGATCAGCTGTCACCGTGATTTATGGCTTCATTTTGCTGTAATGGAGAATTAGTGGAAAGATTATCAGGGACTCAACACTTTGGCTTGTTACCCGTGTCCAGACGAGCAATTTGTCTCCCTGAAGCAGTGAAATACTTGTGACAGCTCCAACACTTGCCCTAATTCAATCAAGGGAAAATGTTGGAATTAATTTGTTACAAGAAAATTTAAATATGTTCAGCAAACAGTAACCGCAGAGCAGGAGGCTGATTTATTGTGCTCGGCAAGATATCGATCCGCTTCGATCCGGCCCATGTTGAGGTTTTAATGTGTAATAATTTCCAATTTAAAGCTCCTTTTCAAGATCACGGGTTTAAAGAGAGGGCAGGCTGGGTCTCAAGACCTGATTAGGAGCCTGTTGCAATGGCTTTGTCAAAAGCCTGTTTGAATGTAAATTCATAGTTATCTTTTGCACTATCTTTAATATTCTTGACATGGATTTTATTGTGTGTCAAACCTCAGGCCAGCTGCCTGCCACAACCATTAATGAAACATCTTAGGAAATAAATCTCAGTCTTTATACAATATTTTTAAAAACCTGAAACATTAGATGTCAGCGAAAAAGGTGGAACAGCATCCTTTTCCCCCCCCTGCACAGTAAAGCATCAGAGATGGAGCAGTTTTACAGCTTGGCTCCACAATTAGATTGAATTATTGTGCAAATGCTATTATGCCATAAGCTTAAATTCCGAAGTCTGCAGGAATATTTTAGGTGCTTGTACAAATCTGTTATCTTCATTGATGGTGGGACAGCTTATCCGACCTCCACATATCTATAATTTGTAAGGTTTTCATTATTAAAATGCTCTTCCCTAATGCAGGGAGGATAACACGGCTCCGGGAGGCAGCTGGGACACTGGAAATGCAGCTCCTTGCAGTCCAAGAGCAGCCAGGGTGGTCTGGGGCTCCCCTGCCACCCAACCACAGCAAAATGGTGTGGAAACCAAAAGGAGCTCAATCAGTCCTTCCAACCAAATTGTTACGATGGATCAAAAGGGAAATCCTGGCCCCCAGTGCTAAAGGCCTGTTTAATAACCTGCCCTGTCGCTCCAGATGCAAGTTTCCTTGAACATTTTTAGAGCATCAGTGTTTGCCATAACTAGAGAGGAATCCTGTTGCACCCATTCAGTGAAGAGCCATCACCCACCCTTGTGTTGGACACATCCATACCCAGCTATTTGCTCTTTGGTGGAGGTTGCTTTGGCTATTCTTAGTTTTGCTGCCATATCCTTGGGCTGAGCACTGAAAAACGTTCATTTAAATATTTATATAAGAATATAATAAAAATATCTTTATTTAAACTCTCTTTGAAAAAAAAATTCCAACAGCACGTGGGCCTTCAGACGTAGGGTTTGGGCATCCCCACTTGCTCAGCAGGGCTGGGCACTGTGACCCCACGGGTGCTCTCAGAAGAACCCACAGCAGGCACTTGGCTTTGCCTGAAATGTCTTTGGAGGCAACTGCTGGTGCTGAGAGGGGCTTTGTGAACACCTCAACCCCTGGGGAACCCCAGAGGGGTTTTGCACCTTCCTAGCACTGGAGGAAGGACCAATGGGGCCAAAGTGATGGAGAACCCGAGCTCCTGAACTCCCCTGGCCATCAGACCACCTCTAAACATCTCTGCCCCTGAGAGTGTTTAAATGTTGTTTTAAAGGGTGAATATTGTCCTGTAAAACAAGAGCTTCTTGTGTGGCAGCCAGAGCCAGAGGAGGCTCTTTCTGAACTCCTGACTTGGATGGCTTTGGAGGGGCCTTTGCAGAAGCCAAATTTGGCTCTGTTGGAGCTTTTGGAGATAAAATGTGAAAAATTCATCTTCCAAGGAGTCAAAAGACTGCCTTGATCTCTATTGATGTCTCTGGCCCAAGGACTTATTGCTGCAGACTCTGCTCGGCTTTGGGTTCCCATCTCACTCCTCTCCATGATGGAGTTTAACATCTTTCCCCTTTCCAAGACATTCTCTGTATATCCTTCCACATGTTTGCACTCACATGTCTTTGGAAAAGCAAATACAATTTTATTAAACTCTGTGCATGAGTTAGATCATAAAAAGGAGGGATTCTGGCCACGTTGTAGCAGCTTTATGAAGTGAGGTGTCCCTGTGTTCCCAAGATTCACTCTGACTTGGGGCTTCAGTACTGGGAATTAGCATTTTTTTAGCAAATGCTCTGATGACATTGTGCTCCCACCTCTGCAAATCCATAATTATAATGCAGTTTTTCATTACAAGCTAGAAATGTAAATATTTCTGTGGTCACTGATGGAATTTAACTTCTGCAGCAAATAATATCTGCACATGTGGTTCCTATCTTGTTCCTTACCGTGTAATAACAGGCATACTACAGCTAGTAAAATATTATTAGAAAAGTCCCTTTGCTGCAAAACCTGACCAACAAAATGCAGAGTTTGCTATCAAACACGTGCTCCTGAGATTCCTGGGAGTCACCAGAGTTCCCAGGGCCAGGGCAGGAGCAATTCTGTCCCTCCTGGCCACGTCCTCAGCTGGTGTCAGTGGGGGATCCCATCACTGGGTTCCATCCCTTTGCACCAGACACCCCCACGATTGCTTTTGCTCCCAGTCTGGGCACTCCAGAGGACCCTGGGTGGCTTTGGGAGGCTGTGGACCCCTCTGTCTCCTCCCAGGGGGAGGCTGAGCCCCCCAGGCTCTGCAGCCTGGCAGGGAGGGAGGGCTGACACTGCTCCACTGTGACCTGGAGGAGAATCAGGCCTTGACATTTAAAATTGAATTAGACTGATATTCGAAACAGAGATAAACTGACATTTAAACGAGTCCAATGTTCTGTTGTTTCGATTTTCTTCTTCTTCTCTATTTTTTTATTTCCCTTTCTTTATTTTCCATGGATCAAGGCTCCACCACACTGGAGGTCACTCGCCAGGGGTCTGGGGCTGGATCCTGACCTGGGGCTGAGGTCTCCCTGTGCTTTGCCAGCAAGAAGGAGCCTCCTGGCTGGTTCCAGTGTGTCCTCACCCGTTAATGTGTCGAAAACACCACACCAAGCCCACCCTGAGCCAGCTGCTGAGCCATCAGGAGCAGTGCCAGGTTAAATGCTATTAAAATGTTGGTCCCCAGTGCTAAAAGGCACCATTGTGGATCAATAATCCCAAAGAAATCTAGAAACCCCATCTAATTTTCGGAGCCCTGCCTTTGGTTTTCTTTTCTTTCTTTGTCTGAACAGCCAAGAACTGGTTTGGTTCATCCTGTGCCCCAAGAAATGAGCTTCTCCAGCTCCCACTCATCAGCCTGGTCCTGCAGGCACGGGCTGTAAATCCCACTGGGGGATGTTTATTTGTTTTTAAAAAGCCCTATCAGAGTCTGGAGCCGCTTCTGCAATTGTCCTTAGTGCTGAAATGCAAGTTGAGGGGCTGTCCATGGCTGCAAACACAAGTGCTGGTAGAAGTCTGAAAGAATGGCATTCCTTCCAAGTTGGATTTGCACAAGGCAAAAAGAAAAAAATCCGAGGAAAACTAATCTTTAAATAAGTTCCCAATTGTGAACTTTATGGTGGTGCCAGCCATTAACAATAGACCCTCTTGGGGTGGGTTTCGTCCCTTCCCACAACAAGTTTGCCTTTCCACAAGGTCATTTTAGGTCTCCGGTCTCAATAATAATTTGCTCTGCGAGCTGTTGCAGACAGAGCTGTCTTCAGCCTCTCAGCTCGGAGGGAGGGACCCCATCACACCGTGGGATCCTTCCCAAGCCCTGCCAGCAGAGATGTCTGTCCAGATGTCACCCACCCAGAGCAAGGGTGACAAGGGGTGGCCCTCACAGCCCTGGCACCTCCTGGCTCTGCCCTGCCCTGCCCTGCCCTGCCTGGCATTTTCCAGCATTCCCATTGTTGCCCAGCTGAATCCAATCACTGCTATTTGGTTTTGGGGCGGGCCCAGCTCCCTGTTGTGATGATATTTTCATCCGCTGACATTTAACGGGGCGGTTTCAAACCGTCTCTAGAAATTCCTTTATTTTTAACGTTTTTATCTAAATCAGGCTTTAATTATCCGTTTGGAAGTAATTGTTGGTAAACAGAGGTGCCTGCTCTGGAGGCTCTGTGCTCAGCAGACCTGTAAAAACCAGCTGTAAAGGGCACATTTTGGGAAACAAGAGTATTTTCCCAAACCTACAGAGCGATGGGATCATGCCCAAGCCCACGTGCTGCATCCCAGACAACGTGGCTGTGATGAACCATTTCCTCCAAGTCCTGAATCGTGGTTTCACTCTGGAGCAAAGGTAGAGCAAAGCAACTGGAAAAAGAAATAGTCTTTTCCTTGGAAAATCCGTGGCCGGGGGGAGCTCCCAGCAGGAGGAGCTTTCAGGAATTTCCAAGCATCCTGTTGTCCCGGAGGGTCATTCTGTGGGATGTGTTTTATGAAGATTGGGAAATTAGTTTTGTTTGATTATGGTTAGGACTTCAAACGATCCAGCCAGGACTTCAGACTGTCAAGGAAGAAAGGGGGGAAGGAATGAAGACCTTCAGAACACAATCCTGGCCTGCTGAGATGTTGTGTCTCCTGATCTCACCACACCAGATGCTGCTCTTTCATTTTCAAAAGTGTTTGATTAATTTACATTCTCATGGAAACGAGAAGTGGAAAGACCAAGGTTGACTCACATGTGCTGTAAACATGGGTCATGTCCACTCATCATTACCACACACAGCCCTGCACTGACCAACTGCTCCTAATTAATTATCAGCAGTTAATCAGAGTGAGGTTTAGTCCTTTTGCCTGCAATGCCAGTTCACAATTAATTTAATTCACTGCCAGCCTCATCCTGGCTTTCCTCTGGTGCAGGCTTGCTCTGGAGCATCACTGACCTGGAGACAACCCATGGGTCAGAAGGAAAGACATTCCAAGGTTCCTCAGAGAAAGGAAACCTGCAGGAATGGCCTTCAGTAAAACATCAGTCCATACCCCAACAGCAGGGCATGCATGAGATGGTACAATTTGGGTACTTTTGCTCTCTGATGAATGAGGAAGTTTTGGAATGGTCGTGAACTCTGAGGAGGTGAAATATCACAGAATCATGGAATGGTTGGGGTTGGAAGGGACCTCAAAGACCATGTAGGTCCAACCCCTGCCATGGGCAGGGACACTGTGGAGCCTTCCTTGCTGGAGCACCTCAGGATTGCAAATCTTTTAGCACTTTTTACTGATCTGCAGGAATTTTGGCTCTCCCGATACCAAAGACACATTCCAAACTCCCATGGCTGCTTGACTCCCCTCTGGCAGAGCCAGGCTCATCAATGTACCTTATCAAGCTCCATGCCTAATTAGAGCTCTCCTGACACCACTCTCAGGCTGGGTTCAGCTCATCCTGCAGGCAGTGGAGCCCCTTTATTACTTTCTACAACTTAATCACTGTTTTAAAGACATTTTCTGTGAATTGCTCAAAGGTTAGCCCCTCTGTCAATTTAGGTCAATATGCTCTTCTTTTCAAAATTAATTGCTATTAATTAATCACTATCTGAAGCAGTTTATTGGTATTGATTGGCTCCCTTTTGTGTGTTTCTATGAGATACCTTATTGGTCTCCTCTCTGTGTTTATTCCCACCCAAGCCAGAGCCCGTTCTGGTGAGCATTGGAGGACAGAAGAACATCCAGATCTCCATGACAATCCTCCTGCAAAGAACATCCATGGTGTACGTGCCTCTGGCTTTTATAGCATTTCACTTCCTCAGCTTCCTGATTCCATTAAAAGCAGAGTAGCAGAGCTGTTATTCCTGAACTATTCCTGGTGCACTGGAAGGGTGTCCTGGCTGTGTGTTCCTGGAGTGGTGTGACCTCTGGGCACATCAGACCAGGGACAGATTGGGAGTATTCAAGCAAGAAAAGTCCACACTGGTAACAACAACACGTCTTTCCCTGCTTCACGTGGAGCAGGAAGGAGAAGACATCACCCCAACATCTCTGAGTGATGCTCTGCCTCCTCTTGGTCCCCTGCATGGGTGGGAGGCAGGTCTGTGAGGAAGGAAAAGCATCCATTTGCTCTGAGGTTCTGCACAGTTATGGGCATTTCCTCTCCAACCTTTTTCCTGGTGTAATCAAATAGCAACAATCAGTATATTAAACCCCAGATCTTCTCAGCAGCCTCCCTGTGCAGCCACCAGGCCAACATGTAGTGATCAGGGCAGCATCATCTTCAGACTCAATCTCATCCAGCTGGAGTTTTGGAGGGGTTGAAGAAGACACCCCATGTCTTCTTGGGGCCTTACAGGGCTGAGCACAATGGGAAAATACAGCAGGGATGAGGATGGTGGTGTGGAGAGAGGTCTCAGGCTAAAAGAGATCCTGCAGAATAACATGCTTTTTACAGACTGAGGAGCAGTTTAAACACATGTTAGTCTTGAGATCAGTTTTATCCTAACAGACTAGACAGCAAAAAGGACTGGGATGCTTCAGACCCCACCTCCTGTCCTTGGGACACCCGAGAGCAGCACAAGCCACGTTTCTCACCGAGTTAGCAGGACCCACCTCATCTCCTTCCACGAGGGTGAACAAGGAGTGATTCCCCAAGCAGAACCTCCCACCTGGGCCATGGCTCCATGGGAACATGGATGGTGTTTCCAGCTCCTGGGTGGGTTTCTCATGGTTGGTGACACTGCAGGTGGTCACAAGGGCACCGTCACATCCCGCTGTGTTTGATCCAGCACTCCAGGACACAGTTCTGGGCTGCTCAGAGCTGTCATTTCCAGCCCCTGCAAAGACAAGGATTTCTCCTCTCCAAAGCTCTGGCAGGTCCCTGGGGATGTCGTCAGCTGCTTTCCCTGCCCGGAAAATAATGTCATTTCTCCTTCTAAGGAGTGCTGCAATGATTATCACCAGGCCTCAGGCACTTCACCCAAATCACACAGTGCTATTTCGGGGCTCTCTTTTACCACTAATGTTCAAACCCAGCTGCTTAAATCCAGTTTTCAGAAGGGAATCGGGCATTTAGCAGCCCAAGAGTCTCTTGGCATCTCTGCGATGCTGCCGCAGCTCTCCAGCCAGGAGCACCCATTGGCTTCATCCCGAGGCCAGGGACCACATCGGGGTGTCCTTCTGGGACCCTTCAGGGCAAGAGGGGTGTGCTGGAACGTCTCTCCTCGCCCCACACTTCAGGATGCCCAGATGTGAGCGAGCAGGACCCAGCTGTGCAGTGCCTCCTGGGGCAGGGTCACACCCACTGGCCAGCTCAGATCCACAAACCCAGGGATTGGATTTTGTTATAAGGCTTTGTGGGATTAACCATTGCTGAATTTGAAAGGCTAATTTCTTCTTGGGTTTTTTCCCCTCTGAAGTCTCTAATGACCCTGTTTATGGGTAAGTTTCCCTGAGTACCTCCAAGACTGAAAGCTTTTTTTATGAGACAGATGGAGATGTTCTTTCCAAGAGTGAGTAATATTTAACCTTAAGCACTTTCAAATCCGGCCTCAGGAATATTGAGATGAAAGCCTCGTGGCACTAAGCTTCTTTCAAATGGATATTGCAGAGAAGCTGCCTGGACATTTGTCTCCCTGCACCTCTGCCCTGTTTAACATGCTGCTGCTGTGCCCGTGTTCCTCGAGGAGGTCCGAGAAGAATAAATACTTGTCTTTCAGATTTAATTTTCAGCGGCGGCTCTGCTCTCACTATTGTATTTCTTCTGAGCATCGCTTATTGGACTTGAAGTTCCTCATAGTGTCAGCCAGGTGCCTTCACCCTCTCCCTGCCAGCGGAGAGTGAAGCTCCTCCAGCTGGGAATGGGGACAGGGAAGCACATCCTTGATGTCTCAGCATCCCTGTGGCACTGGTTACGTGGACACTGATGTGGTTTGAATGGGAAGGGGCCTTAAAGCCCACCCAGTGCCACCCCTGCCATGGGCAGGGACACCTTCCACCAGCCCAGGGTGCTCCAAG
>JAWWEE010000243.1:0-17515 GCA_035221455.1 Xenops minutus | reverse complement strand
CACGGACCCAGAGACCCCCACAAATGGCCCTGGATACCTGTGATTCCCCCATCCCTCGTCCCCCAGTCGCCGCTCCACGCACAGAGTGCATTTCCCGGCTCCTCCACTGGGCAGTAACCAATGTGGAAAGCAACGAAAAGGCTCACAAAGAGCAGCTGGGACAGGAGCAGTGTAGTCCCCTCCTCCCTCCAGTGAAGGTGCACACTGAATGACATTAATCAAACCATCAGACCCCTTAATTCCCGGGGCAGCAGGTCTCGCTCTCCTCAGCTCTTACACCGCAGGGCCTGCTCCTGAGGCTTCGGCCTGGCTGAGTGACCGCCATGCCGCTGCCATGGCGCGTGCTCAGCCTCGCTGCCTGCAGGAACACTATAGATATATAGCTCTGTATTACCTGCACCGGGTGCATGAAACACGAGGGTACGTGCTGCATTCGGGTGCTGAGCCCGTCGAGGGCCGTGGTGCCAGGGCAGGGCAGCGGTTGTAACAGAACCTGCACACCCCGACCTGCCACCGTAACCACGGAGCTCCCCGGCCCACCACGGCCGCTGCAGGGACACCCCGCACAGCTTGGCGTAACCAGGGAGGTAACACTTCCCTGAGGAATATGTGTACCCCCTGGTTAATAAACACGTGTGTCGCCCTGAGCCAGCCACGCGCTCCAGGCAGAGTTACCCCCTGAACATCCAGCTCTGTGATAAGGTAATGTCAACTTCTTCATACTATGCTGGTTTTATGGAGGTTTAATCCTGAATGTTGGTGACCACGGATCATTGTGTTAAGTCATGGGGGAGAGAGGCATTTTCGCCCAGCCCTACGTGCACATGTAAATTGCCAGCAGAGCTCAGGGCTAGCCTGTGAGCAGGAGGAGAACGCAGTGTCTCAGCCGGAGGGGAGGGACGCGTCCCAGCGTAGGGGAACAGACAATTTCTGCACTTGAAGCTATGCTGAGCTTCTGGGGCTCTGTAAACACAGGTGTGCGTGGGAAGAGAGACGGATTTTGATGAGTTGCCACAGTGGTAGATGGGAGGTGTTAAAGGCACAGCCCTGCTTCTAGCAGCCTGCGTAGCCAGGCATGTTGCCATGCTCATCCGTGGAGCATGCTCAGCCTCGCCACTGCCATGGGGAAAGCGGCAGCCACATCCATGAGTCTAGGACAGAAACACCCCCAAGGTATAGAGTACACCAGGGCAGGCTCCTGTGGCCAGGAAGAAAGATGCCTGGGTTAGCAGATTTGTGACATTCCATCACTACTTGGACAGGCACTGACACCAAATGTTAAGCTACACACTAAATAAAATTCACCAACTTAAAAAGGCCAAAACAAAAACAACCAAAAGAACCAACCAACCAACACCCAAAAAAACCCCAAAAAACACCTGTTCTGTACCAGCTTACAGGTTGAGAACTAAAAATAAAGATCCAAGACATGATTTTTTTCTTTCTTCTATCCAAGACCTGTCTAAAATAGGAGTAACTCAGATTCAAATAGAGTTACTGTATGTTTCCATGTTGATATTGTGAGCGAGATGGGAAGGAGGGAGCTTTCACTGTTGTGTTTATCACAGGGACGCACAGTGGATGATGTCAAAGGAAAACATGTTCACAAACTGTATGTGGGCACAGAGCTGAGGAAGCTGGTTAGGGAAAACAAAGTGCTCTTTCTTGAGGGAAGTAAGATGGGAGTAATTCACAAGCAGCCACCAGTCACCAGAGTGCCTACTGTTGCAGACAGAAGGCACTGCTGCACAGCACTGAAGCCTTCTGCGTACAGCAGTGCTAGAATCCACTGGACAGAAAGATGATGATGAAATGGGAGCACCCAGCAGCTATGAAAGCTGTAATAAGGCTAAAAAAAAAAAAAATCACTCAGTGCATAGAAGAGGTATGGCACAATAAAGCTTCTGTCCCGTATAAAGTTGTACAGAAGAAGCATCAATTTTCTTAACTGAGGTACTGGAAAGACTTTCTCATGAATACCCTGAGCAAGAATGAAGTTAGGAAGCATAGAGATTAAAGATCAGTGTTTGAACAGTTGTTTAAAGAAAGGGTTACTAAAAACTAACATTTTTGGTTCTAATGTTAGGGATCAATTAATTACACCCTTGACAAATTGCTTTAGGGTTTATCTGTATATCTACCTGTAATACCTCAACTTTCTATTCAACACTATTTGATAGGATCCACAATGGCGTGTACTCTATGTTGCTCCATATACTCAGTTGCTATTTTTCCCAATTTGAAATTAACTGAGCCTTTCATAGTACAATCTGGAAAAATCTTGGAAATAAATGACGCCTTCTGCTAATCCCACGTGGTATTGCTTGTTCTTTTCCTGATGTCAGGTGACTTTGAAGAGCTCTTTACGCACAAGAAGCACCAGGCCTCTGCTTGCACCATAACCAGTCATCAAATATCTCTTCTCTGGGCTGCAAAGCAGCATTATAACCTGGCCAGGTGTTCTCCAGCACTGCTTTCCCAAGACCACCCACACTACAAGACCAACCAAGTACATCCTCCTTCATAGATGTGCAAGCAAATGCATACACGCATCCAGTAGAAGCGTCGCCACTAATACTTTAAATTAGGAATCGAGACTTGCAAACTTGAAAGTAGCAGAGTTGCAGGATGACAGAAACACAGGTAACATCTAGGTAAGACTTCAAACCAGTAAATTTATAAACACCAGGCATTGGCATTACACTGACGTGAAGGTTAAATAAGGAGATATTAGAATACCTGACCAGTCTACAACAGTGTTTTAGCTAAAACTCACTTTAACTGTCTCTTTAAATAAAATCTTACCTGGCCTGTGTAACTGTTGGATCCTGCTGAGATGAGCATACCATTCTTGTCCTTTAGGAAGACACCATGGACAGAAGCCATAACAGGTCAGATCAAAAGTAAAGGTTTTCTTGTGCTCTGGATTCCTGAGGTCATATATGTTTGTGCTGTTGATTTTTATAGAAATAACACCTACTGCTTGCATCCTTCTATTATTAAAATCTCAATTGTAGTATCAAAATATAAGCAGTCATTCAGTAATAATTCATGTTTTAGTCCAGATTTAAACCAAGTTCTGCAGCAATACACAGCACATCAATGGCTATGGTGGGATAAGCCTGCTCTTGAACCATGACAGCCAAGGAGTAACTGACCTGAATGAATGGATATATCAGTAGCCATAACTTGCATTTTTACCTCTGCCTCACACATATTGGTCATCCACACGGCCCAGTGCATTGGAAAATGTGTTTTATTTTAGGACAGCTTTAATTCAAAAGGATTCACAGTACATTTATCTCCAAGAATATCAAACAGACTCATTATCTTCACTACTTCAGTGAAAAAAAGCATTCCTATAATGGTAACCCAGAAGTTTTGCACAGAAGACAAACGTACAAACAAAAGCTATCCTACTACCTAAATTCTATTATTTTAGTATTTTCAGATTGGTCTAGACTAATTGGTTGCAAGCATTACCTAACTACTCAAGAGAACCTATGGTTTCTGTATGTAACTTTTCCCACCAGAAATCAACAACTATTAGCTATTTACGATTAGTTACATTGGAAATTATGAAATTGCAGCAAATGAATTTATTGTGCTGACAACCCTGAGAGTAGTCTTCCATAAGAGAAAGTTCTGATCAGAGATAAAATTAGTTATCTGTCCCCTTATTTGCACACTGGGCATGTACAAATATTAAGGTAAATAAAGTCAATGTGAATCAATTAGCACTTTTAGCACAGAATGGTGATCAAAAGTAAAACAGATTTGCTTTAGCTCTCCTTTGTGTTATAATCTGGAATGAATACTTTCATCAGCCTTAGCTTCTAAACATTTGAAGAGACAAAGTTTTGGAAATATTTATGTTAACTCTATGAGGTAACACAGGGAACCATTTCCACTGAAACATTCTTTTCTTGACAAAACACTTTCAACAACAGCCCTTAATCTTTTTCATTCTCTCTTCACTAATACCTCCTACTGTGTTTCCTGGAAATAAAATCTGCCATTAAACCTAATTTTATTCATTATGGGAGGTGGGATTCTACTATTCCAACCTTCCACTGGAATTTCTCTTGTGTTACAGCCCCAAAGGAAGAGATGCACAATCTGGCTTCAGCTTCTAGCCATCTGACACTGATGCATCAAAGCAGATGCATCAAAACATTCTTGAGGAATCCCACACGTCTTTAGGGGAAGAAAAATGCACACCCTTCCAGCAATTACTTTCCTATAGAAAACAATGTTCTATTAAGCGATGAGCTGTATTGAGGAGCTCCTCTGAAATTCATTATGTTTCAACAGAATTGCAGCTCTCTGCCCCTACAGCCTTTTATCTGCATGCATCCACCACCATGCATCACCTCTTTCTCAGGCCCCTCATGCCCTTCTCTGGCACTACAACTATTATCTTACTCTCAGATACACATACAAACATCTGCAAATCATCTTTTCCACACATCCATCACACACTTGTAGTAAAAAAGCACCCACATAAAATCTGTTTTCTCTGTTACATTATAAACCCATTCTTGAGTTGCCATCTTAATGCTATTAGTTGGCTTTTTCTTTTCTTGGGCTCATAATAGAAATTCCCACATCCTTCAGATTTCTGAACTCTCATTCTTTTTGACACAGTATGCTCAGCCTCCTTTTTTGAACTGCTCCTTGGGGAAATTGGTGAGCACTGGAGAACAACACACTGAATCCAAATTACAAAAAAGGGAAAAAAAAGGAGTAAAACATTTTAACATATAATTGAGTTAAAACTCTTTTAAAGGAAACCATTACTAGAAAATTAAAAACCTCCAGAAAGTTCTTAAATCTAATACCAATTGTCTTTTTATTGCTATTGCTTTCTTCCTTCCTAAGCACAGCCAAATGAGGATAATTTAGCTGAGCTGTAAATAAAGAAGCTAAAAATTAATTAGCTAATATTGTTTTCATTTGTTCTAATTGATTTTCATACAAAAAATATACATATAGGTAAGCACAAACAATAGAAACGTTAAAATCCTAGTAAGCAATTTTCACTAGGATTTATTTTATCAGTCAATTCCATTTGACAGGAACTGGAGTATTTAATAAATCCTCTTGTGCGCTACAAAAATCATAATTA
This sequence comes from Xenops minutus, assembly GCA_035221455.1. Taxonomy (NCBI): domain Eukaryota; kingdom Metazoa; phylum Chordata; class Aves; order Passeriformes; family Furnariidae; genus Xenops; species Xenops minutus. The sequence goes on along the minus strand of JAWWEE010000243.1, from coordinate 12,387 downwards.
AATTTGCCACCTAATTTGCACAAAACTCTTCCAGTTTTGAAAGTTTCATCTTCTACCCCATTTTCTGAGCTATTCACTACATCTCTGTACAGTGTGAATATAAAAAAATATTGCTAGAACTTCCCTCTCTTCTCCTCTTTGACCATATTTTTATTGCCATTCAAGTACAAAATACTGAGAGAAAATAATTACTAACCTGACTGAAAGGTCTCATCCAAACTGTCCCTTTCACACTTTAAACATCTGACATTTTTTAAAGTTTTCGTTCAGTCATGAATACTCCTCCAAGGAGAAAAATATCCTGGGCAATCAACTGCTTCTCTAGAATGACCTGTTCTGACAGAAAAATCACGTTCCCCAGAACAACCTTCTCTTACAAGCTTGGTCTGTTATTAATACATTCATTCACTATGTACAAGCTATTAGTTAAAAAATAAATTATGTCTTAAGAGTAACTATAGCAGTTTTTACTAATTGAAAAGTTTAATATCAGGTTCCACCATTCTGTAGTCTTCAAAGTTGCATCCATATATAAATTAACATACAGAAAAATAATCCATTGTCTAAAAGACTGCACATCAAAATAGTACTTCCATGTCTGCTTTTAAAAGAATAGGTTTGTGACTTTATTTATACAAATTGAAGCTTTATAGGGACATTTACTCCTTAACCAAAGACTGTTAATGAAATAATTATTCAAAAATATGGTTTGTAACTAAGATTTCTGTACATTTTTGTACCTTTTTCAGACTATTAAATTAGCTTTACCATTAGGTTTTCAGTGCTGTGATATGCAGGCTTCAAATACTGCAAAATATGTTTACAGACAGTAAGTATTTCAATTATAGTAGCATTCATATTAACATTATGAAAATAATTTTGACTCAAATTTCAAAGTATGTGGGTAGTATCCCTTTAAATTTGATATGCTACTGTAAGCATCACACTATCTATACAGTTAATTTTGCTGACAACAAACTGTAAGAAATAGCGAAACGTGAGGTGTGATCTAGTTTTAAGAACTAAAGAGCAGCTTTCCCAAAGTTTAAGACAAATACAAAAAAAATATTGCACAGCTTAAAACACAATTGTTTACATTCTGACTTCAGTACAGTACAACTTAACCGTGAACATAAGGAATTACCAGTTCATATTGTGAGTCCAATTATTTGTACCAGAAGGTCAAACATAATTTCTAAAATTTAAACTAGCATGTTTAAAATGTTTACTTTTTATAGGAATACTAAACAAACCTTTAAAAAGCTTTTGGAATCACTTTTGAGCTTCTGTAACTCCCACAAACCAACATTAAAAGTTCTGAGCAATACAGGTCATTCAACCCAATATTCCCTCAAAAAGCTATCAGACAGTAAGCACATTGTGAAGTATACATTTTTATTTAACATTCCTAAAATAAGCTGTATTTACATATTATATAAATGTATGAAGTCTTAATATAAAATAGAAAACTGCATTGACTGAGGAAATCACACTCCATATGGAGTTACTTACTGAAGACCATTTTTTATGAAATTTTACAATAATTTATATAAATTACCTCTTCCAAATTAGATGATTTTTCTGCTTTTTACTAATTCACACAATTTTGATGACTTTACAAACAGTGGTGTACACTATAAACTTAAAAAAAACCAGTTACAGCATCTTCCGGCGCACAACTGGCTTTGGAAAATTAGACAGTCTTTTTTTGTTCTTTCTTAGAGTCTTCCCTGCTGCATCTGTGGTTTCTTTCTGTTTGCTTTTTGTTCCATCCACTGGACTTGGAAAAGGAGAGATGAATTTTATTTCCACTGGTGGAGGTGACCATGAACTTTCTTTTGTGGTTCTGAAAAGAAAGATAAGTATCAAATCAATTTCTTACTACTAACAGTATTTAGTAGAAGAAAAAAATACCATGGAACTACAAAATCAATGCCAAAGAAATATTTGTGGGCTTCTTTGTAGACAGAATTAAGACAGAAAAGGTACATAAATAAGGTTCACTTTGCTTTCATTCCTTACTAGACTGCCTCAAGCATTCTTGGTGACTATTCGTAAGAGATTTTAGAGCTTCCTGTTACAGTTTTAAAGAAGCAAATTGTCCTCAAACAGTTTTCCAGAAGGAACCAGGAAACATGAAACATGAAGTTACCTTTACTTATTGCCTCTACCCTTCTGCCTTGTATGGGGAACTAAAGATCTAAGAGTGTGATTTCGTAAGGTGAATAAGACCATGTAAAAGCATGACATCATTGCAATGATTAGTATCCACCTGCTCTTTTTGATCCCCTCCCTTTTCCTTTTCCATTGGAAAGGAAAAGGGGAAAAATGTGCCTATTAGACCAGCAAGCTGGACAGGCTCAGAGTCAGAGGAGAACTGCACAGCCAAGTGAGGATGGAGTAGATAGGTGCTTAACAGCTGAATCATTATCACAATAAAGAAAGGCAAATATCTGTTAAAAAATAATTTCATACTTGCTTGTTTTCTTCATTTTTGATTTTGGAGTTCTACCGCTCTTCAATTTTTGCTTTCCCCCAGACTCTATGGATTTGGTATCCTCTTCCTCTTTAGCTGGAAGCTCCTATGTTAAGGCAACAAAAATGTTACTCATGCACAAGTTCTTACCCTTTTACAGAACAAAAAAAACCCCAATGTTTCTGTCATTAAGAAGTCATGAAAAAGTTATTTCCAAAGCATCAGTTACCCTCTGCAAAAACAAACCTTCCACCTCAAATTATTTTACCATCCTAAAAGTTCAAATTCTGAAATCGACAGACAACATACCAAGTAAGTTTAAAGAAAGCCACTATGCGTTCAAAATAGTTTTTATCAATTCTTTACAAACATTCAAAACTTATTTTTGTATCTAGTTTTCATGAAGAAAAAAAATAAATTGTTTGGCTGATTCATTTAAAGCTCTCTTTTTAGATATGTTTTCAAGGAGTAAGGCAAAGCCCTGCAAAGTATGATCTCAAAAAGTGGTACAGAGCAAAAATCAAGAACAAGCAACAACTAGAGTTTTTACTTACTTCTTCTTTCACAATTCGGGAAATACTAGATACAGTTTTTCTCCTTGACCTCAAAAGAGGGGGTGAAAAGACAAATTGAGAAGACAATTCTGGGTCCAAATCCTTAAACTGCACAGGATGGTCTGTTTTTCCATCTAAAATGACAATGCATTGTTAGCATGCACATACGTTATACACGAAGGACAGTAATATTTAATTACAGCTGATAAGCAAGAGCACAACAGTTTCCTGAAATAAAAGGTCCATTCAGGTTTATAAACATTCCATGCAAAGGTATTTTTCCCCCAGCAACTGGGGGATTCAACTTTTGGGATTCATTCTTCTATAGCAAATTGTGAAACAAAACTAAGCCAGTGCAGTGCTTTTACCTGCACTTATATAGTCAAAGATATTATGCTAAAGCAGCATCAACAGCCCTGACACATCTCATAAAAAAATTATTATAAGCTCTAGTTAAAAGACTCCTATGGCACACTAATTTTGCTGACAAAGTATATGCCCATGAAAAACAACCACGTAATTTAACAGCTGTAGAGTTTGTTGCAAGATGCAGCTCATTTGAACTTAAGAACCCAACATAATTTGGAAGCTTGCCTTCTTTATTTCTGCTAGGGGGAAGGGATGGCAATCACTATTCACAGAGAACCTGCAGTTTTCAAAACTTAGAGAAACTAAGCTCATGGCAAAAATTCATCTTAAATCTCATTTAACTGCTTAGATCAGCCTCATAATCTGTTAGTTCTACCAGAACTAACCAGATAGTTATGCAGAATTCAGACAAAAGATGGACTGCCTCTTGCCAATTATTTTTATTTTGCATGCTTACATTCGTTACAATACTTAAAGCCATCCTCACAGTTTGTATTCTGTGGTTTAAAGCAGAGGAATATGGCCTGTTTTGCATATAGTGTGCCTACCTTCAAATTCCTTTGTCAGTTTTGTGAGAGGAGGAGAGAAATGAAAAGCTTCATTTTCCTCAACAGTTAGTTTCTGATGCATGGCAGTTTTGCGGGATCTGGTTCTTGTAACACGATCTGTTAGAGCTCTTGATGTTTGATCATGTCCCAATGGGTTTATGTCTTCAAGCAGCAATGGACTGCCATGAGGTTCTTGGGGGAAGGTCTCCTCCGACAGAGATCGCTTCTTTCTGCCCCGACGCCCCGTCTTTACTGTAGTCCTGGGTGTGGTTGGCTCCTCACTTGGCTGTGCGGGTGTTTGTTGATGAGTATCTGTTTTTTCTGGTGTCTCATGTGGCACTCTTCTAGTTCTTTTCCTAGGAGTATTAAGGACTTCTACTTTCCCACCTGAATTCACGTCTTCCTGAGTAGAGGTAGACTCTGGATGTGCCAGGAGACTTTGTGCCCCCTTTCTGGCACTCCTTCTAGGAGTGGCAGGAAGTTTAATGTCAGACTGAGGAAGCGATGATTTAGACAGATCAAGGTCAGAATGTTCTGAAACTTCTGATGAACTCATCTTTCTTCTTCTGCCTCTCTTAGTTGGCACAGGTAAAAGGAGTTGGTCACTAGGCTGCACCTCTTGATCACTGACTGTATTTTCAGTAAACTGCAAATTAAAGCTTTTCGGTTTTCTTGCACTTCTACTGGGACTGACTGCTGTTTTTATCTTATGACCCATGTCAGTCTGGCCAGTTTTTTGACCTCCAGCTGAACTTTTTCCTCCTCTAGTCCTTCTGGAAGTGGAAGAGGCAATAATGCTACCTTCAGCAAGAGACATTTCTTCATTAGCCTCTTCTGAGACTTCAGATGAAGCTTCCTTTGCTCTCCTTAATCTTCTTCTTGGAGTAACAGCTATAGACTGCATAGTGTCAGACACGGTTTGTCCATCAGAATGGCTGCTTTCTGTTTTTTCTAAATGAGTCAGTTTAGGTTTCCTGCCTCTCCTAGGAGTAACAGGCATCACAGGTATTTGCTCCTCTTGAGCATTTTCCTCTGCTTGAAGACTGGAAGTCTCAGATGCTTCTTTAGTTTCTTTAGTTCGCCTGGTACTTCTCCGAGGAGATAGTCCAAACGGAACTGGTGTGTCTGTCTTCAGCAGTTGCTGAGGCTCTACTGACAGAATACTTCTGCTCAGTTGTCCCCTTGTGCGTGTTCTTGGAGCAATAGCATACTCTAATTGATGTCTGCTAGTCTCCTCTTCCACTCCTTCTGGCACAGGTGTTAAGAGAGCTTTTGCCTTCTGGAATCTAGTTACCTTTTTACCTATAGTTTCATGAATAGATTGTTCTACAACTTCAGATGTAAATTCTTTGCTTCTTGTGTCTTTGATTACATCCAGTAAATTCTCAGCAATAGCAACTTTAATGGGTTCAGGCACATATGGGAATGACTCTGCAGTATTTTGAGATTCCTGATCACCAGTTACAGTGGACACTGAGTTTGTAACATATGCTTGGCCTTCAGTATTTCCTAAATTGGTCACAGGTTTTTCCTCTATTGTTGTGCCATCTGGTTTAGAAGCATCTACTAATGCAGGGTCTCCCATCTCTGCTTCCCCTTCTTCTCCTTCCAAAACTAAACTAAAACTACTCTGAGACAGAAAAAGGTCTCCATCTCCCTCAACTGCATCGCATTCACTATCTTTATTATCAGGCAAATCACATGCAAACTGTTGCTCTATATTTTCATAGCTATAATGAAGATTGCCCGATGGATCTAGTTCACTATATGGTGAGGCTTCAGTTGGTGGTTCTGAGGTATCTTCAAGAACCTGAAGTTAAAACATTGAAGTCTGTTAATAGTTTATTCATTACCAAACAGTCTAACTTCATGCTGAACTAGATGAAACTGAGCAGAGTGAAAAGCTGCTTTTCCTTTCAGATCACTTCCAAATGTAAAGCTAGAAACACACAATGTACTCTCTTCTAGAGGTGAAAATTTATACATTTAAAGGACAGAGATCAGAGCAGTGAGTGTTTGCAATTCACAAGCTCCCTTTCTGGTACTTCCCTTCAGGACTAACAATTTGCCACCACCCATTGACAGGGAGCAGCTGTACAAGGTGTGTACACAAACGGTTGGCAGTGACTGTGACGTTGCAGTGCCTTCTGCACTACTCCACATCACTCAGAGTGACCCACTCTGTGTCTGACAGGGCAAAATACGATTAGGTCCCCAGAGTTTACAGCTTCGGTCATGATAGTTGTGACTGCAAAACTTATTCAGACTGGCCAGATATCATATCCAACAAGTCAGCACTACACTTGAAGGAGGTCACTTGGATTGCATGAGATAATATATATTCTAAATATCTCAATCTCACAGAGAAGTATCTTGACACCAAAATGAACTTGTTACTATGAATTCTGATTGTGTTAAGAAGGAACAAACAGTAAAGGACCTAAGCACCTAAATCATTTTGAAAGTGAGTTTGTTCCTGTATCATTCTGTCATTTGGTAAATGGTTCCCGGTATCAAGAAGCTGCATTCCTGTAGCTTTCTTACTGTTTTTAACATTAAAACTACTTGTTTTTACGTCAAATAAAAAATGCTTGAACTTCAGTAAGCCAAATGAATGCACGGTTATTTTGAAAAATAGTTCAGGCATTTATTTTGTACTACTACAGCCCTCAAAGGCCTAGGTCTTGAGAAGTTCTGTTCTGTGTTATGGAACAGAAAATGCACAAGTGAAAAATGCACCTGCCCTTACATAGTGAAGTTTTAACTTGTGTCAAGCAGCTAAAGAAAGAGACGTTTTGTGTGCCTTCTAATTCCCAGTAAAACAGATCTGCCCTCAATGTGCAAACAGTTTTCTATTTTGTAGAAAATGGGAAATTAGTTTACTTACATTAATTTCCTCAGTTTTAGGAAAATTGTTAGAAACAGGAACTTTTTCAACTTCAGTTGCTTCAGGGTTACATTCTTCAGGTAAATCCTCACACTTCCCCTCAAGGCGATTTTCTGAATGAGTACTGACCACATCCTCACTGTCAAGGATACTTATCACAGCTGGAAGAGATTTATGTAATTTTAACTTCACTCTTATATAAATGACACAACTTTAATCAACAGGAAGTAACAGAGGGAGCAGGAGCCAACAGTACAGTTCTCCATCCTGCCACACATACTGGGCTTTCTCCAAAAACTAGAAGCCAAAACTATTGTGGTGATTTGGGCTGGGATAGAGTTAATTTTCTTTGTAGGAGCTAGTATTGTTGCGTTCTGGATCTGAGTTTAATTCACTATTGATGACATAGGGATGTTTTTAGTTACTGCTGAGCAGCACTTACACAGAGCCAAGGCCTTTTCTGCTTCTCATCCCACCCCATTGGTGAGTGAGCTGGGGGTGTGAAACAAGTTGGAGGGGGATACAGTCAGGACAGCTGACCCCAACTGACTCAAGAAATATCCCATACCATATGGCATCATGCTCAGCATAAAAGGCAGGGCAAAGAAGAAGGAAGCAGGCGGTATTTGGAGTTATGGCGCTTGTCTTCCCATTACACACAACGGAGCCCTCCTTTCCTGTAGATGGCTGAACACCTGCCTGAAGACAGCAAGTGGTGAATTAATTCCTTGTTTTGCCTTGCTTGCATGCAAGACTTTTGCTTTCCCTATTAAACTGTCTTTATCTCAACCCACAAGTTTTCTCTCGTTTAGCTTTCCAATTTTCTACCTCATTCCACCTGGGGGGAAATGAGTGAGCGGCTGTTTGGGGCTTAGTTGTTGACTATGTTTAAGCGACAACAACTATGTATCTGGTAGAGGATGCAGACCCACAGTAAGAAAGAGGAAGGAGAAAATCAGCTGTCAAAGTCCACAGGGAAAGAAACAAGAGGAAAAGGTGGCTGGAAAGGCACACTGGTAGACAGTTTCTCCAGTCTGAGTACTGAGGATGCATCACTTCTTAAAACAGTAACTCTGCAGATCCCATGGCACACAAATTAGCAGTGGTGTGCAACATTAAAAACAGTGATCTCTTCTTATAATACTTTTAAGTTCTATCAGCAGTCTCAACATCTTGATCAAGAACAGGAAGATTCACTATAAATTTTGTACAAGGGCTTTCTTTATGGAGGGTATTGTCTCTATAGATTAATGAAAGCTGGCAGTAACATGCAAGTGTACTACTTCAATATGAGACACCTACAGTGGTATAGCAAACTACACATTTCATTTCAGAAGTTCTACTACCTTAATGCACAGAACACCTCTAACATACTGTACATACATTCACTGTCTGCCTCCGGAGATTCAGAAAGCTGTGGATTTGTTGCAACCAGTATGGCTTTTTCTTCTGATGAAGAGGTCATTTTGGACTCCTGGTAGTTTGTTTCACTTCATGGACAGAAAGAAAGAAATTCATCATAAACCCTGAAAACAAATCTTGAAGAGCTTTACAAGTTACTTTCTCACTGTAAAATCTTCAAGTTTCAAACCAGAAAAAACACAAGAAAAATCAAATTCTTTTACCAAAATATTTATATTCAATTTGTGACTCATTTTATGGAACGAATCAAGTGCTTACCATTCTTCCCAGCTGTCTATCACTAGATAATAACGTAACAACAGAGTTGCATTATAGAATAATATATTATTTGTCTTCTGTAGAAAGAGGGCAATCACTATTACAGAGGTTAAGAACAAACTGAACAAAAGTCTGTACCAGTGTAAGTTACCACTTGGAATTAAAGGTTATTGACATTTTGCGTTTATCACTAAGCACTTGCAGCTTTTAAAGTACCTGGTGAGGAAACTGCTTCCCTTTCCATTAACAAATAGATGCTAATTGAGCACACACAGAAAACAGGAATTAAGTGTATAAAATACCGCCAGAAAGAACACAAACTCCAAAATAAATCCAGTGAAGTTATGGGAATCTCAGGATTAGTTTTTAACTACACAATTGTCAGAAAAAAGCAGGGCTTATGTTCACAATATCTGCTTAGTAAGCCTCGAACAGTAATAAGGTTTATATAGCCTGTTGAATACAGTCTTTATCATCATACTTTGGGGTCTGCAATGATTTGAGAAACAAGGCTCAAATTGACAGCTAGTCCATGTGCATTACACTCATGCCAGATTACTTTTGCTCACAGACAGAATGGAATAGACAGGCATATGTAAGAACATGGGAAAGAAACAATCCCAGGTCAAAATCATAGTTTTCAAACAGAGAAAAGCCAGCAGCTACATGTTATGTGAACCCAAAGATATATCAATTTTGAAAGCTCACCGTTCATTTGCAGCCCCAAAAGTAGTGACCTCAGCAGCTTTAAACACCAATTTATCATCCTCAGGACAAGTAATGCATGCAGCATTTGGTTCTTCCACAAATCCTATAGAAATGAACAGATGGGTTACTTCCTTGTTGCACTTAACATCATTTCTTTTAAAATGCTTACATGATTTTAAAATGATCCTTTATGCATTTCATTTAGGATAGTCAGGATATCTAAAAAATTACTTAAAAGATAGTGATAATTTTTAAAGCTTAGGACAAGAAGTGCTTAGGACACTTGTGAACACTCATCATTAACTGCTGCACTCATCCATAACTTAATCTTCTAAAGACATTAGAAAAATTCAGAAATTTAGGACGAAACACACCAGCTTCTTTTCTTGGTTCTGAAGGATCTGGTTGTTCCATCTGGAAAGGTTTATCTTCAATCATTTCACTGTCTTCTTCCTTCTCCAATTCTTGAACATCAGCAGTTTCTTCAGAGGAAGAATTAGCTGGTTTTGCAGCTATAAAGATGACATCATCTTCAAAATCACCAGGTGATTTTGCATCATGATACTCCAAAGTAGTTTGGTCTGATCTGACAGAGAGGTTACTATTTTCTTTGTTGACATCAATTTTTTCCAAATCACATCCAGATATGTTTTCTGAAGACTCCTGCAATTCAGCATGATTATCTTCAGGATTGTTCAGAGTCAACAGAGTTGTTTTGCCTCTACTTTCAGACCAAGCATCCTCTACCATGTCATCATGATGCTCAGATGAAGCTCCAAATAGTGCTTTATCATCTTCTGTTACCTAAAAAAAAAGATCAGTAACATGAGCATGCTTTTTGTCAAAGCAAAACAAACCAAACCCCAAACATATACTGATATTTCTAAGCTACACATGTCCCCTTAAAAAGGCAATACAAAATTAATTCTCACTCTAGCACTTAGATTTAAAGCTGAGTGTAAAAATTAATCACACTTTTGACTGTTTTTTGAGTTTCCACAACATTGAGGAATTAAGATAAAGTCAGTCTTATGCTTGCTTTTTGTGTCCTCTCATGGCTGTTCATTGGGTTTAGTGGTGTTTTTTCAACAACACAGGGCTCTGCCTAATAAAATCACAACTCAAGATTTCTCTTGGTTATGCTTGCCATTTCAATGCATATGTGCTACTAAAATAGACTAGTGTTCCCTATGCCTGTAGCATGGAAAAAGTAAATTAATCTGGTTACAGTGCCACTATTATAAGAATTCATACAGGAGAGAGCACCTCTTGTTACAGTTGAGTAGTTCTTTCTAACAGAGAATAAAAGGTATAAAATCAGACTGTGACAATTTGTAAGGACATGCACAGAAAGCTCACACATGTAGATACTATAACATATCCCTTTTCTGCCCCTGAATTTGGTACATTATATTGGCAACTATGTGATGAGCTGAACCATGGAATCCAGCTACAGAACAACTACAGGAGCAGAATGGGCCACTGTCAGATAGACTCATTTCATTTGAAAACTACATGGATGCCCTCCTTGCTGCAAGGTGAGAAGCAAACCCGAGAACTTTATGGCTAGAGAACAGATGACACTACAGCTCTCTTCATGAGGATTCTCTTTTTACCACAATTTAAGTAAACCCAGCCTTGCAAAAAGACAGGCTGAAAGTCAATGCAGCTTATGACTTGTGTTGCTTCCCATAATGTTTAATTCACAAAATTTAACAAATGCAAACAAGTTGCTCAGTCTATATTCCTAACCTTCCTGCCACACCATCATTTGAAAAGGTACAGCTAGAAGCTGAATTAAAAGTTGGAACAATCACAGGTCCTAACAACCCCTGGGAAAAAACATCAAGGCCCCTGACATTTATTAGGAATAACAAATGAATAAACCTGCAGGCACATAATGTTACAGAAGATCTAATGTAACAACCCTTTTTTTTTTAATCAAACTCTACCATTTTGACTCGCGATCCAAATCCTCTGCATAAGGAGTTTTGTCAAACTTCAAAACAAATCACAGCATTTAACTGCAAAAATCACTAACTGCAGCCCAGCTTACCCCAACAGTCCATTTTGCATTCGAGTTCTCTTCCCTAAAAGTTATTCTGGGTTCCTTTGCTCGTAGTGGAGGAGTAACTGATCGTCCTGGAGATGCAGAGGGAGTTGCTAGGGGTGTAGTGCGAAGGCTGGACCTGAGAATAGACTGAGGAGTAAACCCAGGAAAACCAGAAGAAGATGCGGCCAAAACTTTAGCTCTCTAGGAAAAGAAATAAAAACATTTAATTTGAAACCAGTTACATCTTCAAGACATAACCCTGCAATTGTCAAAAGCATTAGCTTAGATTACAAACTGGGTTTATAGCAGAAGAGAGGAGAAAGGTTTGCCTCCACACTCTTCATCCAAAGATACAAAAATCTGAAAGAAAAACCTATGCTTTTTATGTTTCTTTTGGTTTGTGGTTTTTTTTTATTATTCAAAGAAAAATGTTATTTTTCAAATTACTTTCTTGAAGAACCAAGAATATGGCACTTTATTGTCTGTAATGTTGTCTCCTATCCCAGTAAATTTGCAATTTCTACACAGCTCTTTCAAAAGGCACACAGCTTCAACTGTTACTCCACATGGCAGCATTTCCAGGTGCTGTATCCACATGACAACTCAGCAAAGCAGTAGACACAGCTTCTTCACTAATTAATCAGCTGTAAATGAGATGAAATGAAGTGACAATGCTGTAAAGATACCTACACATCTTCATGTAGAAGTGTTCAGGTCTTCTTAACTCAGCTCAGAAATATTTTACAGTATTGAAAGGGTTTAAAAGGAGGACAAAGACGCTGGTTCAATATTTTGAGTGATATTTCATAACAAGAAAAGTATTATAATTCAGAGAGATGTAACTATTCCATGCAACAAAAACAAGGGTATTTCTCAAAGCTATGGGACAAGGTGACTGCTGAAACTAACAGAATTAAACTTCCCTCTTCAAGACTGGTCCCAACTTACCGCTTCCAGAAGGTCTATATACACAATACCCACATAAATACTAACAGTATTTCACAATTCGTATCCAGCAGCATTTTAATACTTAATTGGTTTCATTTTAAACAAAGCTCACAAGCTTTTCTTTTGGTTGGTTGGTACCAGCTTTTTAAAATACAAACCTTAAC
>JAWWEE010000242.1:0-17544 GCA_035221455.1 Xenops minutus | reverse complement strand
CGGGTGACACTGCACCCCCACCAAGGGACGGCCGGGGGGTGGGGGACACGGGTGACACTGCACCCCCACCAAGGGACGGCCGGGGGGTGGGGGACACGGGTGACACTGCACCCCCACCAAGGGACAGCCGGTGCCACCGTACCATTGACCGGCTTCTGGTGCAGGGAGTCCACGAAGTGCCGGGGGTTCTCGATGGTGTACTTGAGGTCCCGCACGGTGTGGGACCCCGTGCCCTCGCTCCACATCCCCTTCTTGGCACTCTTGGCCTGCTCCTCCAGCTCCGCCAGCCGGCTCTGCTCGGGGCTAAGGGCACAGGGAGATGCAGTGAGGCTCCCGCGGGGTTTTTCCTGGGAATATCCATCTCCCGGGCACCTTTCCGGATGCTTTAGTGCCGTGATCACTCACAGCCCTGGCTGGGTGAGCGGGTGAGTGATGCCTTGCACTGCCCGCAGCGACAACCCCTAAATCACAGCGGGATGCTCCGGCACCACCCATGTGGGAACACGGGCTGGGAGCACCATCTCCCACGGACTGGGGGGACCGGGCCCATGAGAACCTTCCAGAGGCTGCCTTTGTAAACCACGATGGAAAAGCAGCAGCATTCCCAACTCCCGGCACGGCAGAGCAGGTTTAGGAGAGGAGGGACGGCAAAGCCAGGAATGTGCTGTGCCAATCCATGGACCAGCCCGGTCCTGCTCACACAGGCAGCCACTGAAGGGGCAACTATCCCTTCCCAGTGTTGACACCAACCCTGCCACGTGCTGTCACAACAAATTTAGAGGTATTTAACAGGTTGCCCAGAGAAGCTGTGGCAGCCCCATCCCTGGAATGTTCAAGGCCAGGTTGGACAGGGCTTGGAGCAACCTGGGCTAGTGGGAGGTGTCCCTGCCCATGGCAGGGAGTGGCACTGGATGGGCTTTAAGGTCTCTTCCCACCCAAACCATCCTGTGATTCCATGATCTTATAAACAAGGCTGGCCCTACCCTGGAACTGACCCACACCTCTGGAAAGCAACCTGGAACGCAGGACAAGGGGCAGGAATGTCACCACCACCTCTCCAGTGGGAATTAAAGCAGCTCAACTCCACACCAGGTGTGACTTTACAGAGACCAAGAGCTCCAGAAGATTCCCTGCTCCACAGCCCAGGGACACAGCTCTGGCACTTTGGCATCCTGGGAAAGGAGACAGCGGGATGCCCCTGCCCAGCCCCTGCACATCCCAACCCTACGGGGACACTGTGACCCTGGGAATGCCCGTGGCACCCAGGCACCATGGAGAGCCAGGAGCAGGGCCTGGTGCCAGCTCAAAGCCAAGGGACCCAGCAGCTCCATGCCTGGAGAACCCCAGGGTGGGAGCCACATACGTACTTGTTGGCCCGGATCCCTTCCCGACGGGAAGCGAGTCCTTCGGCCACCAGGGACTCGGCGATGTTCTCCCCACTTGTGTCTGTGGAGAGAGGACACGAGGAGTCAGGGAGAGGAGCCATCAGCACGGAGACCTCAGGGAAGCATTCCCAAGGTGATTCCTGCTATCAAGTGCTGGAGCAGTCCCAGAGCACTGTCACAAGCTGTCATGGGGACACCACTCCCCCCAGAGTGGGATGAAGGCTCACTGTCATCCAGGACCATCCCCATAGGAAATGGACATCCTCAGCTCCAGGAGGAGGCATGGAATGCCCTCTCGGCTCCTGAGGGGCTCCCAAAATTTCCAAGGAGGGCGGCCCTGGCACCAAGACCTGCAACAGGCAACACTGTACAAGTGGCAAGGAAGGTCCAGGATACCAGGAGCAGGGAAAGCAGAGAGACAGGAGGATTTGGGCAGAATCCCACATGGAGGGGAAGGCACAGGAATACCCTGAGCAGTGGGTGGGAGGGGGTTTAGGACCCCCACCCTTCCCAGCAGCTCTGCTCCATTTCAGCCACCACCAGTGAGACCAAAAGCCCCTGTCACTCCAAAGCTGCAAAGAATCCCAGGATCCCTGAGGTGGGGAAAGCCCTCCCAGCCCACAGAGCCCACCCTGTGCCCCATGCCCACCTTGAGCACTGAGTGCCACGGCCAGTCCTGCCTTGGGCACCTCCAGCCCTGGGCACTCCAACCCTCCCTGGTCTCCTCCAAGACCTGACCACCCTTTCCAGGCAGAAAGACGAGCCGGGACCCCTTCCATTATCCCAGGCTGCTCCAAGCCCCATCCAGCCCAGCCTTGAGCACTTCAGGGGTGCCCCTCGTGTCTGTCTCCTCTTGCCCCCATCCCTTCGCCGTGTGCCATCAGCCCTGGGTGTGTTACCTAAGCGGGCTCACGTCACCTGCAGTGGGTGTAGCCGGGTGGGAGTGGGAGCAGAGCCCGGGGTGCAGCTGGGAGCGCTCCCTGGAGCCAGGGGTGCCTTCAGCTGACAGCGGTGGGCGGCCCGAGGAGCTGGGGATGACTCACGGCTCCATTGACTTCACTGCCAGCTCTCCATTGAGTCTAAAAGGAGCCCGGAGCCGTCGCTCGCTCGCCGGGGGTGCTCGTGTTCTCCTCGCCCACGGTTAACTCGCTGCCTCCTGGAGCTCCTCCAGGGGAGGGGATGGTTCCCCATCCCGGATGGCATTCCTGGGTGTGCATCTCCATCCAGTGCCTCGGTCACCAAAGGGTGGCACCGCTGCAGGGATGGTGTTGGTGGCCTCTCCTTCCTCCGACTGCCCGAGCTCCGTCTCCTGTTTCCCTTTCCGTGGTTTTCCCTGCAGTGCTTTACACTTCTCCTCCCTTCCCTGCTGTGTCTCAGACCACCTCTCCAGTGGTAGCACCACATGAATCCAAACCTGCTCTTCCTGCCCTCTCTGATGGGACCTTCTGCACCTTCAGTTCGCTCTCCATCCCATCCTCGTCCTTGGGGATCACCTTGAGCTCCTCCCAAGGCAGACCCTGCTGAAATCCCTCTTGATCCCTCCTTGCAGTTCAGCAGTGAAAAATGTGTCAATGCAGCTCTTTCCTCACCTTGCTGTAGTTCCTATCCCCTTGGTTTTTATGGGAATGCCTTGTGGGAGTGCTGGGAATGCTCAGCTGGCATGGAGCTCCCCTGTGGCCGTTCTGCCTTCCCCGTGTTCAGGAGGCCCATTATTGCCACACACAATTGGGTTCCTTTAGCACATCCTGTTCTCTCCCATCCACTCCAGCTGCTATTTATCACCTGGATAGTTTGTTAAACCCTGGTGCTGTTTGTTAGAGGATTTGCCAGGGAATTAAAGATGAGTTGCTTCATTTTAGGCTTCCTTTGATCTTTCTACTGCTGGTTTATAAAGATGAGCATCATCCTTTGTGCAGCTCTCCAGGAATGTTGAGCATCCCAGGTGAGCTCTGGCACAGCCATGGCACATGTGAGACACTTTCTGCCACCTCAGTGAGTTTTCCCAGGCCCAAAGAGTTGAAATAAACTCTCAATTCTTCCAACTGCTGTTTTTTTACTCGAAAGTAGAGCTTGGTTTTGCTGTTATGGTGGCACCAGGAGTTGACTGGAGCTGGTTTGTGCAGACCTAACCATATTTCAGTTGTTCATTTGACAGGTCCTGGAATCAGAATTATAGGATGATTTGGGTTGGAAGGGACCTTAAAGATCATCTGGTCCTGCTCCCAGCAGGCAGGGAACCTTCCACTAGCCCAGGTTGCTCCAAGCCCTGTCCAGCCTGGCCTTGGACACTTCCAGGGATCCAGGGACAGCCACAAGTACTTGGATTCAGGAATTACAATGTGAGGTTGTGCCGCTCTCCTTACATGGGCAGGAGGGTTTTGTTACTGGAATGACCTTTCCCAGGCATGGGAATCTGCTTCCAGAGGCTACTCTACACCTGGAGAGGAGGATTTTGTTGGGGAAGGGAGAGTTTCTCACCCTGAGGAGCAGCTGCATAAGCAGCTCTGCTTTTGAGACCAGGCATGTGTGAGGTGACACGGAGGGGTGACTCTGTGACACCCTTAAAGTGCTTCATAGTTTAGTTTCCACATGTCTGGGTGCTTTGTCGCTTGAAGTCCCTGGTTTTGGACACCCTGTTTTCCATGGATAATGGGGGAGCATGTCCATAATTATAGTGCCAAGTGAAATATCAGGGAACTGCAGGAAATTCAGGCTGTGTTGCTTTAGTTTCCATGGATGGTGCCGTGTGTCATCCTGTGCAATCCCCGTGTGCATCAGCTTTTGGGATGCCCTTCCCCAGGTCTGGGAAATGAGGGAACATTTCTATATTCCCAGTAGTTGCCGGGTGCTCCCCTGGTTTTTACGGGTAGAACTGGTGGGATTGGGACCCCTGTAAGCACTGCAGGTGGGTTTGATGCAGAGCGGGGTCCGTCAGTCACAGAGAGCTCTGGCGGGGCTGTGGTGATGCCTCACCTGGTGGTGGCACAGGTGTCCCTGGCAGGGCATCCTGGGGCAGGAGGAGGGTGGGGGCAGAGCCGTGTGCCAGCCTGTGGTGGGCCCGGGTACCGGTGTGATTCCAGCTGTTCCGTGCCAGCTGCGGGATGCACAGCCCCTCATCCCCTCCCTCTGCCCGTGCCCCCCGCACTGTGCCCACATCTTGGCAGGGCAGCTCTGGGGGGATTCGTTCCCAGTGCCACACTCGGGGCAGACCCAGCGCCGGCCCTGGCACTGCCGGGGATCCTCCCCATCCCTGCTCTTCCCATCTCTCCCCATCACTACGGGGAGGGGATGCAGCAGCCCCCTCACCCAGCCATGGGGAGGGGGATTCACTTCTCCATCTCTTGATAGCTCCCCATTGCTCTCATTGCTCCCCATCCCTTCCCACCACTCCCATCCCTCTCCATCACAATGGGAAGGGGATGCAGCTTCTCCATCTCTTGATAGCTCCCCATTCCTCCCCATCCCTTCCCATCACTCCCATCCCTCTCCACAATGGGAAGGGGATGCAGCAGCCCCCTCACCCAGCCGTGAGGAGGGGGATTCACTTCTCCATCTCTTGATAGCTCCCCATTGCTCCTCATCCCTTCCCACCACTCCTGTCCCTCTCCATCACAATGGGAAGGGGATGCAGCAGCCCCTTCACCCAGCCATGGGGAGGGGGATTCACTTCTCCATCTCTTGATGGCTCCCCATCGCTCCTCATCCCTTCCCACCACTCCCGTCCCTCTCCATCACAATGGGAAGGGGATGCAGCTTCTCCATCTCTTGATAGCTCCCCATTGCTCTCATTGCTCTCCATCCCTTCCCATCACTCCCATCACAATGGGAAGGGGATGCAGCAGCCCCTTCCCGCAGCGATGGGGAGGGGGGTTCCTCTCTCCATCTCTTGATTGCCGCCCGTCCCTCCCCATGGCTCCCATCCCTCCCCATGGCAGTGGGAAGGGGCTGCAGCAGCCCCTTCACCCAGGGACGAGCGGGGGGGATTCAGTTCTCCATCTCCTGACCGCTGCCCATCATCTCCCCCATCGCTCCCGCTGTGGCTCCGAGTGCCAGCCCCCTTCCCGGCGCAGCCTTGCCGGACCCGGCTCCCTGATTAATTCGGCTCTGATGTCAGACATGCGGCTCTGCTGGGAGGGATTTGCAGGGCTGCGCTCGCTCCGAGCATCCCCCTCCTGCCGTCCCCCCGCCCGCCCCTCCCGCCGCCCGCACATGGATTTGGGGCAGGGGCTCCGGTGGGCGCCGGCCCCGCCGAGCTGCCGCTGCCTCCGCCGCCGCATCCCCCCGGTTCTCCCCTCCCGGGGCCTTTGCTGAAGCGGGACGAGGAGCTGCATCCCCCTGCTCTGCCCTCCCGGTGCCTTTGCCGAAGCGGGACGAGGAGCCGCATCCCCCCTGCCCCCGGAGCATCGTCCCTTTAGCGGCGCCGGGGGGGATTTTAGGAGAAGAGCCGAGCGCCGGGATGAGGATTTAAACTCTGCCCTGCTCAACTCACCACAGACAGAGGCACCTTCTCCCTTCGCCGAGCAGCTGGTTTTTGTTTTTTCTCCGGGAAGTCCGAGAGAGCCGCTCCCCCGATGGCCCCCCACGCTCCGGGCAGCCTTTAGGGGATCCCGAGGGGATCTGTATCCCTGCATTCCTATGCAGGTGACTGAGAGGGGGCCCGCTGGGCAGCAGGGTGATCCAGGCAGCCGGGGCTTTCCTCCTCCTCCTCCTCCTCCTCCTCCTCCTCCTCCACGCTGAGGGAAAGTAGCTTTTCATCTTTTTTCCTCCTGACTTTGGGCGAAGGGAGGGGAGGGGAAGCAGCCTGTGCCCAACTCCCCGCTGAGATGAGACGGTGGATGAGAAGAGGTCTCCTTGTGACAGGCACAAAGGCCACCTCCGCCTGGCAGCATGGTGCTGAAATCTAACCCTGGCATCATTCTCTTGTGCTCTTTCCTGCCCAGTGACTACATCATTGAGGAGAAGACGGCCGTGCTGCAGAAGAGGGAGCATGAGGGATTCGGGTTTGTATTGCGAGGGGCCAAAGGTAAGGGCTGCTTCTTTCGCTGGCTCTGGGGCTGGGGCGGGCAGCGCCTTCTCCTCCCTCTGCCGGGGCTCGGGGTGATGCCCTGTCCCCCAGCCCCGCCGTCCAGGGCTCCTCGGGGACTCTGCCCCGGCTCTCTCCGTGCCCAGGTGCCACCGTGGCACATCTCTCACACCCTGCCGGGGCTCCTGGTGCAGTCGCTGCTCTTCGTGGCTTGGAAATCCCAGGCGTTTTCGCTTCCCCCCGTCCCCCGCGGGTGTGGAGTGGGTGCAGCCCCGTGGGGCCGTGGCTTTTTTGGGTTTAAATGCTGGAAGTATTTCACTGTGCCTTGGCTGTGGAGAGCCGGCGTCCTTTTAGGGGACCTGGGTGTGCTGGGGCTCCCGAGGAGAAGCAGGAGAGGTGTGTCCTGCAGCTCCCACCGTGCCTTTGATCCCGTGCAGCTCATTCCGGGGGCACCCCGGGGTGCTGCCCTGGCCAGGACCTGGGGTGGGTGGTTCCCGTGGCTTCTCCTGCCACAAATCCATCTTTTTGCTGCAAGAAGAAGAGGCCCTCGGGGGCTGGGAAGGAATGTGCTCGTGTGGATGTAGGGAACGGGCATCAGCCCTCATGCCTGGGAGGCAGGAACGCCTCTGGCCGGAGAGCCCCGTCCCCCTCCAGCCCTTCCCGGCTCTGGGGATGCTCCTGGTGGGAGCAGAGGGGCGGTGGGAGCGGGGGGACAGCGGAGCAGCCCCGTCCCTGCCGCGCAGGGTGCGAGGTGTGCAGGGAAGGCTGGCGGCACCTCTCGGGCACTGCTGCTCCTTCCCGGCCCCCGGTGCGGCTGCAGGTCCGGGCTTTAATCCCGGGGGAATCTCGGGGGGATTCCTGCCCTGCCTTTGTTCTGCCCAGGCTCGGTGCCGCTGGCTGTGCTGGCATCCCTGCTGGAATATGGTTGCTGTCTCTCCCTCCCTCCCTCGCTCTCCCCTTCCCTATGGATGTGACATACGTGTCTGGCCGTGTGTAACGTGAAGTGAAACTTCACCGCTCAAAATGGCATCCATTTTTTTTTTTTCTGGATCAATCTTGCCCCTTTTGTGTCGGGGAAAATGGATCCACGCTGTCCTGTTTCCCATTTTTCCCCTTTTTTCCCCTCTTTCCCCCCCTAAGGCTTGCAGGCTCTGCCTTTCCCTTTGTGTGCCGGGGCTGGAGGAAGGACTGGAGCGGATGAGGTGGGCGTGTGTGGGGTTTGGGGACCCTGGCACTGCTGCAGGGCACTGGGGAGCTGCAGAGGGTCGTGCTGTGGAAGCGCCCGCAGCGTGGGCACGGTCTGGGGGGCTCCCCAAACCCCTGGGGGAGCAGCACTGAATGGGGTGGCTCGGAGCCCCCCGTGTTTCCCAGCTCCCCATCCCGGTGCTCCGTGGGGTTTGGGCTGGAAGGAGCTCTGGGACTCTCTGCGTGGCCCCGTCGGTGTCACCACCACTCCATTTAGGCAAAAAACATATAAGGAATTGTGGAGTGAAGAGGAAAAGGGGTCTGGAAGTGGGGGGGTCAGAGGATCATGCCTTGCAGGGGTGGGAGGTGGATATTGTGAGACTCAGCTGGAAGATCCTCAAAGGAATTAGCTCTTCGTGCTCTGGGGGGAGGAAATCTTTCCTGGCTTCTCCTAGTCCTTCTGAGGGTTCTTTCCTTCACCAGCCCAATTTACCCATCTCTGTGAGCACCTCCAGGCAGAAGGTTCTGCACCATCCTGGAGAACCAGCCCTTCCCATCTCCACCTCTGCCCAGTTCTGGAGGAGGTGACATCCCAGTCAAACCAGCTGAGACTTTGGACAGAGGTGGTTGTATCCTGGCCCTGCAGGGGTGAACTGCACCTTTGGACCTGGGGGTTTCCTGCAGCCTTTGCCTGGGAATGCCCAGGGAAGCTGTGCCTGCCCCTGGATCCCTGGAAGTGTCCAAGGCCAAGTTGGACAGGGCTTGGAGCTACCTGGGCTAGTGGGAGGTGTCCCTGCCCATGGCAGGGGATTGGAATGGGATGGGCTTTAAGGTCCCTTCCTACCCAAACCATTCCATGATTCCATGATTAGGGAATCCTGAACTCCACTGGTCAGCTCCTTCCATGCCTAGACTGGAGTATCTCCCTCTTCCCAGCCAAGTCATCAGGCATTGTGTGTTCAGTAATTTAATTCCTAAAGTATTCCTAGACTGGGGCCATCCTGGGAACAGTGGGTGTTACAGCCCCCACAGGCTCTGCTGCTCATGTGGTGTCTCCCAATCCACACTGCCCATTCCTGGGCAGAGGAATATCATTCCCAAGCCAGTTAATGCCTGTTGGCATCTGGTTGTGGTGGGTTTTGTGGGAGCAGAGGCACGGGGAGCACCTGACTTGGGAATTTACACTCTTAGCAAGGAGCAGATCCCATCCCTGGAAGTGTCCAAGGCCAGGTTGGACGAGGCTTGGAGCAACCTGGGCTGGTGGGAGGTGTCCCTGCCCATGGCAGGGGTGGCACTGGATGGGCTTTGAGGTCCCTTCCAACCCAGACCATTCCTTGATGCTTTATGTATATGTATTTAATAGATTGTATTATGAACATATTATATAATAGACTCAATAATTATGATACAATTATAAATAGACATAATACATTTTCTATATTGTGTATCTGTGTGTATGAGTGAATGGACAGCTGACAAAGGAGTGCAGAGGAGTGTGTTCTGTACATTTTCAGCCACGAGTTTCAGTGGAGGTGGGGAATGCTCAGCTGTGCCCCAAGCCCATCAGTCAGTGAGCCCAGCCCTGTTTCCAGGCATTAAGCCTGTGCTCAATCCCAAGCCCCGAGATTCCTGCTGATGGCAGATCTAAATCCATTCCCGTTGTTCAGGGACAATCTCCCTGGGCAGATTTGGTTAAACTGGTAATACATTAAAAGCTTTTACATAATGACAAGGAGGTTTGCACAGAGCTTGCCTGTGTATTCTTTCCAGAGTGTTTCATTTGTCACCCAGGGCTGGGCTTGCAGGGAAAGCAGAGTTTTGCTGGGGTCTCCTCCATAAAATCCCAGCTGCTGCTCTCTCATGGAGCTCGTCCAGGAATCACTGCAATGATCGATAGAAGGAATTGCTGATTGCCAAGATAAAAGGTGTTTCTGTAATAAAGAGTTTATCATAATAGATGGAGATTATATTTAATCTGACAAATTGATGGTGTTTTCCTCCATCTTTTCGCAGGGCTAATTTCCTGCTAATTCCCAAACCCCCAGAAATGGTGTGTTATTTCCACTTCAGGAACACCCCTGGCTGCCACCTGGTTTATACAGTGGAATGAAAATGCCTGCACAGGAACGAGCAGCTGCTGTGACCCTGGAAATGCAGACCCAGGCAGAGAGTTCACAGCACACAGATGTAAAAATAAGATTGGACTTGATTTCCTTCACCCTTGAAAAGCAAAAGAGGGAGTCACCCCTGTCCTGGGGCTAAATAGTGTGGAACATGAAATATTTTAAAATCCCTCTGAGTGACAACATCTCATTTACCATGAGGATAAAAGTTGCCATTCGTTTCTGATTTCTGTCTTAATCACAGCACCCTCTGTTTACCAGTAGTTCTCAGAATGATGATGGTAAAATCCCCTTCTCTGGTTATTTACAAATTTGCAAAGCTTTAAAACTAGAGAAATGTCTTTTTTTTTGGAGTGTTGCTGACAGTCACCATTAATCCTTTATCTGGGCTGTTTGTGCTGCCTGCAGATTGTTCCCAGTGTTTAGAATTTAACTGATATTCTTAAAAACTAATAGGAGTGAATGAGTGCTTGGTTTCATTTTTGCAGAGATCAGGAATGCCTTTTCCCCATTTTCTTGCCCTGTTGGTTTTTAGCTCAGTAGTAAATAAAATCTTTGTTAGTGCCACAAAGTTTGACTCTACCCAGGTAGTTTTCCAGCGTTTTTCCCAACACATTCAGACCAAAGTGGGGGTTTTATTTTATTTCACAGCTGGGAATATTAAACTCCTAACATCAGAGCTGCTAATGGAATCATTCTGTGCTGGTTATAGCAGCACTCCTTATGCACATGACAAATCTAATGTTTGCCACTCATCTGATTAATTCCACAAATACAGTTCAGAGAGTTTTCTGGGGGATTTTTTTAAGGAAAGCATATGGATTTTGCTCCTAGCTCCCATCTGGCTGTTTAAAGGAAGAGGACAAGAGTGAGATGATAAATTTGGGTTAGTTTGGCTGTTTTCTCAGTGTTTCTTCACTCTGCCACATTTTGTTTCTTTAGTGTGTAAACAAAAATCTCCTCCTTGCTGGCTCCATGCAGACAATGCTACAGGTACAGACACTGCCCAGGTTATTTGAGGAGCTCAGAGTTCAGCTGAATTCTCAGTGTCCTCCTCTGCCCTTCCAGCTGGGGCTGTGCCTGCCCCACAGCCAGGGCTGTCCCCATGTCTGTCCCACTAATTCCCAGTGTCCTGGGGTATCTTCTGCAAAGACTGGAGGCAACAAATAACTGCAGTAGGAGTGGCTCTGTCAGGTTTTTATGGGAGAAAAGCCTAAGGTGGCCCTGGGGGAGCAGGACATTTCTCTGAGGTGCTCAGGGGAAGCCCTTACCTGGCACCCTGAGCTCCCACCTGCAGGGCTCCAGCAGGAGAGGCACCTGCAGAGAGCTGTGGGAGGGGCTGGGGTGGCCCTGCCAGGCTGGGAGCAGCAGATCTGTCTCTGGGGGTGCTTTGCTGTTCCCACACCAAGGATGGGGCTTGTTGGACTGAAGACTTGGCACTTGGGGAAGTTGTTGCCTTTGCAGTCCAGGCTGACCCTCGGAGCTGACTCCCTTCCACGAGCCTGGAAATCAGGAAGCTGAACTAAATCAGATATGACAGGTTTGTGATTGAAGATGGGAAGGGTCTTGACCCTGCAGAATTAAGAACAGTGTGTTTGGCTCGGGAGGTGCCGTTTCTGAACTCGTTTTCTGAGTTGAAATTTTTATTCAGTGCTTTGGAGATTTCTGTGGGGAGCACTGGAGATCACTAAGCCTGGTCACTTGGAATATTCCCCTTGCACTCAAATCATGCTAATTCAGGTACCTCCACCTGAGTCTGGCTGTTCAAACCAGATGAATTTGTGGCAGCAGCCAAAGATGGGAAAATAGAAAATCCAAATCTGACTTAGAAATGAGTTTCAGGCCAGGTTGGACAGGGCTTGGAGCACCCTGGGCTGGTGGGAGGTGCCCCTGCCCATGGCAGGGGGTGGCACTGGGTGGGCTTCAAGGTCCTTTCCAAGCCACCCCCTTCCCTGGTTCAGTGATTCCCTGATAATAAGGTTGGAGCAGCAGTCCTGTTGCTGACTTGCCCTTTCCTTCCAGGTCTCCTGCTCTGAGCTCTGGGGTGAGTGCCCATTTTTGGGGATGTATTCAGTGTGTACATGTCCTTTCCAAAGTTCCTGGGTTGTTTGTTTTGTTTCCTTGTCAGAAGGATCAGAGATAGTGCATCTGTTTGAGTTATAACAGCGACGGTCAGGACTGATAACAGACTATTTTAAGCTACTCTTACCAAGCTGCAAGGTTGTGTGAAAGATGGAGACAGAGCATTATGGAACTGTGCAGTGAATTATTCACTGATGCTCCTGGCCCAACATGACAAATAAAATTCTATTGCAAAAAGATACTCACTTGTGTCAGGCATTGATTTGGGAAGATGTCTAACAAATGGCTCCTGGATAAGCACACTATCCTTCTTAATTTGGCTGTCTGATCAGTGAAGTTGAATGGAGAGAGCCACCAAATAAAATTAGAATTTCCTTTCACTCATTATCTGTACTTCCTTATGAAAAGACGTGGAAGGCCTGCTGATTGCAGTGTGTAACACAGCCATATGCAAATCTCAGATATCTTTATTTAAGTTTCCTGATAAAATCACTGAAGGACCATAAATCAACTCCAGATGTGGCAAACCAGATTTTCCTCTCAGTGGTTCATGTGGGGTTTGGGTTTGTTTTAATTTGAGATCTGTTTGGCACACTGTGCTGATTCCCACGTTGTTCAGCTGGCAAACAGCTTTTGTTTTGTCCACTCTCAGCAATTAATCAGGATGATCTGAAAAGGGAAGAGTCATTGCAAAGTGCAACAGCTGAGGTTTAATTCTGCCCGGTTTGATCCCTGGCTGGGGCTCAGAACCGAGCGAGAAGGAAGAGGAGGCACTGGGTCAGCCAAAGGGCACTGCTGCTCCCTGGGAAGGGCAGTGGCTCCCAAGGGTCCAGCCTGGCTCCAGGGCAATGCACCTGCATTCCTGGAATCCTGCGATTATGGCAGCACCTTTAATGTGTTTACAGGATTTATACTAAGTAAGGGTATTTACTTAGAGTCATAGAATGGGTGGGGTTGGGAAGGACCTTAGAGAACATCTTGTCACTCAGGAAATCTTTAGCAACCTAAAACTTGCAGGCATTCTGTCCATCATTATTGCTCCACGTGTGGATCATTCAGGAGTACCTTGCTACAGAAACAAGAGGCACAAGAGTTTTTCATAATAGTCTGGTGGATGAGAGGCTGGGAGCAGTAAGAAGATTAATTACTTTACAGAGAGCTCTGTAGTCCTTGAGTGTGCAGCAGTACCAGGGAGGCTGTGCAGGAGAACACTGGGCTGGAATTTAGCTGTAAAGGCTGGTGTTCCATCATAGTCACATCCCATTGTTCATTCCTATTGCTGTGCTTGCAGGGAGAGAGAGTGTAATTCCCTGCTCTGAAGCATCTGTATTGTTTGTAACTAGTGGAATGAATTAAAAGTGGAGTGTGCCTTTGGCTTTTCATGTTCAAGGAGGGTACCGTCACAAATTTCTTAATTATGAGCACTTGAAGTCTATTTTCAACTTTATTCTCCTCTGTGTTAGAGTATAAAACACGGGTTTAGATAGTGGGTTGGCTCTGATATTTTTTGTACTTATTACTCTGAATTTCTGATTTGTTCTAGTAGACAGAGAGCTTTGGGCAGGATGAAAGACACTTTTTCAGTTTCTTAGGGCCAAATTTATAAACACTTTGAGTATCTAGTGCTAAACAAGACAGGTATAAAGTAAATCTCTGATGCAGATGAAGACACCAAGGCTGTGTGTCTGATCCCCATATGGGCTATTCAGTTAAAAACTGAACTGGGTGATCCTGGTGGGTCCTTCCAACACGGAATATTCTGTGATCCTGTGAACTGCCTACAGACCTGCTTTGGTTTCTCTGCTGCTCTGGGCTGTTCAGAGCAGCCCAGTGGGGAATTGCACCCTGAGATGTTGTCAGGATACAGTGCCAGGCAAAGGCCCCTGGCGTGGCACTGGGAGCAGGGGCTCACAGGAGCCTCGAAGGGACAAGGAATGTGCTGTGAAGTGCCTGGAAAGTTTTTTTTAACATTGATTTTCAGGAGCCAAAGCCAGGTAAGCCCTTCCAGCAGTTTCATCCCACTTAAGCAGATTCGGAGCCATCCCTCCAGAAAGTGCCTGTGCATGTTGTGCTCCAAGAAGCACTTCACTGTGTTCTGCTTAACCTGTGCATTGCTTTGCCCCTGCTCTGGTTTGTACTGGCTCTGTAATGGCCCATACAGGGGATATTTTGGCACAGGCAGCAGCAGTGCCTTGAGAACAGTGGTGTGAGCTCTGTGTGCTGAGAAACACGACTCTGGAACTTGGAGGAGTTCACGGGCTCTGCAACACGGGATTTAGGGAGAAGAAAGAGCTGGTGAGCAATTTCAGTGCGAGGTTCATGACGATGTGTTGTAGGAGGGTGTTCATGTGCCCGTTCACATGGTCTGGTGCAAAGTACTAATCACTCCTTTCCCTTGGAGCAAACCATTTGTCAGCTGCACTCACTGCTTGGGGTTTGGTGGTTCTGAGGCTGCAGGAAGAGCATCCCCTTTGTATCAGCTTTTCTTCCAGGCAAGTTGCAAAATGCTGTAATAGATGAGCAGAAATATAGGCAATTTCAGAGAAACATGACAATTTGCCTTTTCAGCCTTTGAGAATGACCTGAGCTGAGGTGAAGTCCGTGAGCTCCCAGGCACTGCAGAGCCAAATCACCTGAAATCTCTGCCTCTTCTCCCTTCAACTTGCTTTGCAGGCTGCTAATCATGTCCAGCAGCACTGTGAGGAAAGGGACCACAAAGATGCAAATTAAAGCTCTGGGAATTGCAGCCCAAAGGGAAATGGGGGCCCTGGGCAGCTCCACTGAGCCAGTAATTAAGGTAATCCTGGTTCTCCTGCATGGAAACTCTCTGGCCTTGTCCTGCTTCATTAGGACTGGGAGCTCCAGCTAACTTCTGCAAAGCTCTTCCCTGCAGTCAGGGGTTGTGTGATTAGGGTCAGGATTAGAGTCCCACTCAGGTTCTGCTTCAGGCTCTTCATTCATGAAACAGGGGAATTACAGTGGTGGAGGGAAGAGGATTCAAAAGCCACACAAACACACAGAGAAAAGAAACCCAACCTAAAACTGAAGTGCTGTCTGTAGAAAACATGAAAACTGAGAAAACCTGAAATTTGCCTCAATCACTTCCCTTTTCCTCCCCTAAGAAACAAACAGGAAGAGCAGGTCTCAGCTTTGCTCCAGATGGGTGGTTCCAGTCTATGAGTGATCCTACAGCCCATCTCCCCTTGGAAGCTGCTGCTGCTGCTCCAGTCTCTCCAAATCCTGCCCCCAAATCTGTCTAAATGATCAGTTCAGGAGGCTGCAGTTCTTGTACAAATGGCAGAATTCCTACGAAGACGTCCAACAGTTGCTTCCCAAAGATGACATCCTGTCTGAATGTTACCAGTCAATCTTCTCCTTGGTATTTATATTCATTTCTATTCCTGGTTGACTTTACATAATCTCATGGAGCCTTTTTATTTTTCTGCAAAAGGAGATTACTCTGGGTGGCAACAAATGACGCCAGCACAGATAAAATGCCTTAAAATAGTTGATGGAAAGGACGAGAAAAAACAGCAGCTTTTGGAGCATGGAGAAAGTTGTTCTGTGTTTAAAACTGATTTTAATACTGGATGATCTCCCCTCAAGGTGTTTTGGTTTAAGATCCTGTGGTTTAGGATTGCTTTTCCAGATTTCCCATTGCTTTCAGCCACTGTGGGGCCCTTGCACTGTGAAAGGTCTTCCCAGAGTATTTGAGAAACACTTTGGGTGTGATACAGCTGTGTAAGAGGATTTCATGTGGAGACAGGAGCAAGAAAGGATGTTTGAGAGAAGAATTGTGAAGTGAACAGATGAGTTTTGATGGTTTCTTAGTTTTACAAAGCTTGCTGGTCCACTGCTGAACCCAGGCATGTAAATTGTGTGTTCCTGCTCAAAAACCCCCTGGTCTTCAGAGCTGTACATGTGAGAGAATCAGATTAAAGCAGAGCAGGCAAACAGTTGTGCCAGGTTTGTGCTCTGCACCTCTGCACCCCCGAAATTCAGGAGATAAATTAGTTCTCAGTGCTTTTCAACACGAGTGGAATGGCTGGGAAGTCCTGTAGGATCTAACCTTGAGGAAGGAGAAAGCATTGCAGGCCCATATGGATAAATGTATTTATACATATTCCCCAGTACAGGCTCTGGCTCCCCCAAATTAATGGAATTCTCTCTTGTTACATTAACGCCATTGACAGAATTGACACCAGCATGTGATGGGATTAAAGCATTTCTCCATCAAGCCCAAATGAATCCACCTTTCTGAGCCCCCCAATTAGACACGTTGCTCACAAGAGTTCCAAAATGCTTCTTGAGTCATGAATTTTCAGGGCTTATTTACAGGCACATTCTGGGCTGTGAGAGAAAGGGAGGGAAGTGCTTCTAGGTTTGTATGTATTTCATAGTACTCATCACAATTTTTAGCTGAAAGCTGCTGGATTCATTCCCTGCTGTTGCATCCCTACGAGGGACAGAGTAAGAAGGAGCTGGTCCTTTCGAGCAACTATTTTAAGGCATTTTGTCTGGGCTGGCGTCAGTTGTTGCCACCCCGAGTAATCTCCTCTTGCAGAAAAACAAACAGGTTTCCTGAGATTATGTAAAGCCAACCAGGCAATGCCACGTTTGTCTGCAGGTATTTTCTTCTTGCAGCGGGGCTGCCTCCGAAATTTGGAGCGATGCCACGAGGTGCTTCTGTCCTGACAGGGTTTTGCAGTCCTGAAGGAAGTATTTGTGTTGGAAAATGTAAAGCATTTGTCATTTTGTAGGGCTTTCTCTCCCAGCCTGCCAGCCTGGCTGCTGCAATGAATTCAATTAATGTGGGCCCCACCAAAGTGTTTTCCAAGCAGTAATTGTCACTGGCAACACAATGGTGGGTTTAAGTTGTTATTCTGCAGGCACGAGCCCATATGTCACCAGAGCTGATAAGCTGCATTATGTATATCACCTCCAAATTAACTTGGGATAATATTTATCTTGTAAAGAACCAGCCATTCTGTTGATGGCAGAAACAAATGTGTCTCCTCAATTTTCCTTATTCAAAAGAGGAAAAAAAAAAAACCAAACCCACAGCAGCCCCCACCCAAGAGCTGAGATCAGATTTAATTTAGAACAAATACTTGAACTTTAATTATTACCATTCATCCAGGACATTGCAGAGTGGGGCCTAATAAGAGAAAATTAATTAAAAATTAATAAAGGAAATATAGAAGACATTATTCTATACAATTAATAAATCTACTTTGAATAACCTGAAACAGGGGGATAATTAGCCTAGCCAGGTAATTGCTGAGTGCAGGAGGGAAGGGCTGTGGATGTGTCTGCAAGGACTTGGACACCAGGGCCCACCTCATTGTCCTGGAGGGTGCCCAGGAGGGCCAGGGGCACCCCGGGTTGTGGCAGCAGTGACACAGAGCCCGGGCAGTGCCCACCCTGTGCTGGCACTGCTGGCACCCCCCGAGCCCTGGGGACACCTTTGGGTCCCTCAGCCAAGGAAGGGACTGAGGGGCTGGAGCGTGGCCAGGGAAGGGGACGGGGCTGGGAAGGGGCTGAGGGAGCTGGGGGGGCTCAGCCTGGGGAAAAGGAGGCTCAGGGGGCACCTTCTGGCTCTGCAAGTCCCTGCCAGGAGGGGGGAGCCGGGGGGGAATTGGGCTCTGCTCCAGGGAACAGGGACAGGAGGGGAGGGAATGGCCTCGGGCTGGCACAGGGCAGGATTGGGTTGGATATTGGGGCAATTCCTCCATGGAAAGGGCTG
>JAWWEE010000241.1:0-17559 GCA_035221455.1 Xenops minutus | reverse complement strand
AGGTCCCCGTGCCCTTTGGTAACCAAAGGGCCAGCAGTTCACAGACTCTTGTCTTGGGCTCTGCCACCCAGAGCTCAGCCTGCAGCTGCACCCTGACTCACCTGCACTAAATGTGGTCCTCAGCATCAGTCTACAAAGAAGGTCCTTTGACTAGCAGGAAAGCCCCCGTGTTTAACTATAATAGCTAAGATTTAAAAGGGCCTTTCCCTTAAAAACTTCCCCGAGCTCACAAAACATGCTTCATTCTAATGTTTCTCTTACCAAGAACTTCATTACTAGACCAAGGACAGTTCTGCACACAGCATACTGTTCTTGGTCAGGCACATTAAGTGTTTAGTAGGATGTTAAGGCAGACAGAGGCAACCCCTAGAAGGTGCCATAGGGTTTTTAATAAGTACAAGCAGAAAGGACTCTGTTTCTTCATGAAATGGATGCTGTGTGCCAGCAGAGCACACAGTGCCCATTGGCTGGAGCACTCACAATGCCGTGTTCAGAGCAGAGCAATGCCACATCATGTGTCTGTTGTGCTACTCCCAAGGTTTCTAGAAGGTGTCCTTTGTAGTTCTTCCCGAATGGACATGTTTATTAGACAAAAATCTACAGCAGGTAGACACAGCGTCATATAGATCAATATATAAAGAGATATTGTAAATTGATATTGTAAAAGAGATATGGTATATAAAGAGATATTTGTAATTGTTCTGGATGGCTTTAATGATCAATTTCTTAAGCAGTTATAGGCTGTCACTAACTATGGACCCCACTGCACATTTATTTTATGTTGCCAAAAAGGAATGTTTCTTGCATCTATACTGGAGTCACTATGTGTAGCAAGATGAATCACTATTACCTATGAAATTTGTGGTAATGAAACTAACACACTGTCATTCAATTTTAACCACAATTTAAGTGATACATGTAGAAAAAAGAATCTAATTTTGTTATGAGGCACTGTCTCAATTTAAAATTACTCCCTTTTGCTCTGTGTATTCCCCTGTCATTCCAAACAGATTCCTTAATACCGTGCTGCTTCTCCTCGAAGAAAGTGAGTCACAGCGCAGTAACCTCAGAGCAGATTTGTTGTTACACTAGTGGTATGACCTTCCCCATTAAAATTTAACAACCTAATTCATACTCTGCTACTGTGTCGGAGTCCTGTTTTGTGATACAGAAGTTTTGGTGGTATTTGCTGTTGCAGCCAATGCTTCCCCAGCTCTGGCACACAAACAGCTTGTGGCTGACATCATCAACTGGGTCACTAAATTGATTTACTGAAATTATTTTTATTACTTCCTCACTTCACCACAGGGGTGTTTCCTAGACTGTATCTTTCCAAATAGAACCTTGCTCCACAGAACTTGCTTGTTCAGGGATATTTAGGTCTGCAATAACAGACATGCAAATACTTAGCAGGAAAAAAAAAAAAAAAAAGAAAAGAAAAAAAGAAAATAAAAAGAAATCTTATTTTCTACTAGAACTGTATCTATTGGTTCTTTCCCTGCAAAATATTCCTCTGGAAGTTAGCATGAGCATGGAAATTATTACAGCATAAATATAGAAATTTTTCATATTGGCAAAAAAGGTCATTAAAATGTATAGTTTAATCAGATCTTGCATTTTTTATTTTAGCACTTCTGCCTTGGAAAGCCTTCTTTCCAGGGGGATGCTGGGGATTCCTGCTATTGAGGCAAATCCCTCCATGGCTCAAAGCCAGCACAGCTGTACTACATCTCATAGCTTCCTGGTAGAGCAGGCAGGAAAGATGGAGCTAGACTATGAAGAGCTTTTCTGATTGTTAAATTACAATGCAGAATTTAATGCATGAGAATTTAATGCATGCTCAACATTACACCAGTCTAGAAAGACTCTAGATGATGCCAGCAATCACAGGTCTCCAGATTTTGGCTATGAGACATATAAAGGAAAATTTTGCTATGCCTTATTCTGTGAAATAAGATAGAGTTGGTAATTTCATTACTACTAAGAAAAAAAAAATGCCTTTCATTTGCTCTTAATTTTAGATGAGGAAAGTTGGAGAGCTAGTCTATAAGCATTGTTAACCCAACACTGGAAGAAAGGCTGGACCAGTGCTAATCTCAAAAATAACAACCCAGTAACTATTCCACATTTAATCCAGCATAAACTTTAGCATAAAAAAGGAGTAGCTACTACATAAATCAAATTGATAGCATCAGCTTTGTAGAGATATGCTACATGGTATAATAACATCCACAGTGAATATTAACAACATGCAGGTCTTAAAACTACTCCTTGTGGCACCCCACCTCACCAGGGAAAGGAACACGCAGGTGCTCGTTCAAAAGGAACAACAAAAGCCAGAGAGCCTGCAAAAGATGGCAAAGTTCTCTTAGTAAATTATACACGTGGCATGGAAATCAGTACACTAGTCCCTTATCCTCTCGTATAAACACACAGCTGTGAATTTTGAGTAAGGAGTAGGGTGAAAGATAAAAGAGATATTCAGAGAGGGAGAGGGGAAAACGAAAGGAAGGAAGGAAGACAGAACACCAGTCCTGGCTTCAGTGTTGATCCAAATGATGGGGTGTCCAGGGTCTGGGGGCTTTGGGGAGGTACCTTTTTATAGATAAATTTGCTGCACCCTGGAGCTAAGTTTCTCACTTTCTATGCAGATTAGCTATGATGCACAGCTCATTCTTCTGGACCTTTTTGGAAAGGGTCTGAGGGCTTCAGGAGTCTTTGCTCGTCTTAATCCTCCCCTGCTGAGTCAACCTTTGGTCGACAGTCCATGCCCACTTCTCAGCCTCATTCTTGCACTTGTACTGTACTGTGCTGTGCTTATCTCCAGGACCTAGAACAAAGGCATTTGTGCCAGAAGGTTCCTAACTCTGCATGGCCCCCTTCAGCAGCTACATCCTATTCTTTCTCACAGTTTCTTTTTACCAACAGTTCTTGGTTGTCTCCATGACCACTTAGCTATTGGTATTTGAGACATGCACACTAACCCCTTTTATTCTGGGTTTCTACACTCATGTCATCACAAGTCTGACTGAAAAAAATACCTTCTTAACTGTAAAAAAACTTGTGCAAAGCCTTTGCCTTCACATAACACACATCACTACCTAAAATTTCATAAAACACATCAAATAGACTGAGAACCTGATAAATCTCAAATGTTTGTCAATAGCATCATCACAATTAGAATCTTTAAT
This sequence comes from Xenops minutus, assembly GCA_035221455.1. Lineage (NCBI taxonomy): Eukaryota > Metazoa > Chordata > Aves > Passeriformes > Furnariidae > Xenops > Xenops minutus. Next base: position 14,368 of record JAWWEE010000241.1, on the reverse strand, counting down.
CACATAAATTATTAAGAAAAGCTTGCAACATTTTCCATTACATTTGAGTTAAATGTGAAAACATTTTTAGTGTCAAGTGTGAAAGCTCAGTTTGGAGACTGTTGTTTCCAATACTCAATGGATGCCACAGATACTGACTGTTAAAGAATAAGCTCGCTCTGATTGGCAGCTGCATTGTACAAAAAAAAAAAAATACCCTAATGTACGATAATTAGTCTATTAATTCTGAAAAACCTCAACCAAGAGATACTTAATAATCAATAATAAGTTATTTCGGTATCAGCAGAAGTTTTCTTATCTAGTTTTAAGACTTCAACACATACAAAGAGTATTCAGTTTCACAAATTAGACCTGTATTTCAGTCAGTCATCCATACTTTCCTTTTAAATATAAAATATAGAATCAAATTGGATAACCACTATCTTCATTTTATATTCCTACAGAAAAAAACTCCCACCGCAGCCTCAAGTACTGTTATTATATTAACATGCTTAAAAAGTCTTATCATAGCTGGAAAAAATTAATCAACCCTTTTCCTGAGAAGAAAAATAAAACACAAAACACGCACTAAACATGGCTGAGAACAGCCTACAAGAATGAACTCTGTTTCTCTTCAACACTATCAGTAAAGCTTCTGAATTCAAATTTTCCAAGTGTATTTTTCAGATCCCCTTAAGTGCCTTTTACATTATGAAGTATATAGGTCAACAGAGAAACATAGAATCAATTAAGTTGGAAAAAACCTTTAAGACCATCAAATACAACTGTAGATCATGAAGTTCAATATTATTCCTATTAAAAGCTTTAAATCAGCCACTTGGATGAGTATAACTCCTAGGCTGGCCAATAATTACAGCCTGAATGATAGTTAAGTCATCCTGATGGTATTTTTCCATACCATTCCACTACACAAATAACATTGAAGATAACATTAAACCTCACTTTTATAAATCATGTCTTTAAAGATTGCTTCTAGTAAATAATATAATTTTACTTCAGCCTTTTGCAGTTACAAGAATTGTGACAAGAAGAGCATATACAATTAAGTTACATATAAATCCCTATACTTATGCTAGCTTTTTTTTTTTCTCTCAAGATAGATATGTGAGAAACAACCTTCAATCCAGAATTATAGCTGAGGAAAGACAAAGCAACTAATGGGGTTACCTGAAAGTTCTCCAAGAAAACACAGACACAAAGAGACACATACAGCAAGACTTAAAAAAATGTATGGTTAATTCAAGTAGTGACTTAAACATTAAAACCTGGTATAACAGAGTTCAGGGACAGGGAATTTTCCCCCAAAGATCTTGTAAATAGTAAGTAACATTTTGTGCAAGATTCAGCTTCTAAGTTTTGTTTTATAGTACCTTATCTATCAGATCAAGAGAAAGCTATTACTGTACTTAAATAGTCCATAGATTTTTATACCAGATCACCTCTTCAGTTTTTTATAAGGAAGGTTTAATGGAACCCTATCAATATTTCAACTTTTTTTCCCTGACTTGACAATAGAGCAGCACTCAGCATTCCACGAGCACTGTAGCACCCACACAACCAAAAGATTAGAAGTTCCATTAGTCATTTTGGCTACAGGCCTTTCAGGAACAATTACTTCCTTTATAAACAGCTGCCCCTTGCAAAAATAAAAATCCCTGAGACACTGTTTCCCAGGAAAAGTTCCAACTTCTGTGCTGACATGTTTGTTGTTGGCCAGCACTCCGTTTAGTAAGATATTCAGTACTCATGACCTCTGTATGCTAGTGCAGTGATAATTTCACTTTTACTTCCAGGTCACTACTAAAAATACCAGTTAGGGCTAAAAGTGATCCCTAGAGAACTCTATTGGAAAACTCATGAGTAATTGTTTTCCTATTTTTAAGTTTTATATTTGTGTTTGAGTTGGCATTTGATATCCCCATTAACTTGGAACTCTCTTTACTCTCTAGAGACATCATCTTTACCAAGGGGTGTGCCAGGGGAAACAAACCAACAGTGCAACAAAACCTAAGGATTTAAAGAACACTGAAGGCATCCCTTTCATTTAAATTGTGTTTGCAAGCAGAATTATCTGGTTCTGCAGCTTGGATTATAACCTTGTTTCCAGCAGTTGTGGTCTGATTTTTGTCACAGCTATACCAAATGCAGAGTAAACAAGAAGCAGACAAGAAAACCCCCAAGGACACCTACTACAGTGCTTTTATGGAGAAGGAGAAATTACATTACTTCCAATAATTACCTCTCATACTCAGGCCAGTGAAGCAAAGACCTATTTCCTCGTGGAAGCAGCAGGAAATTCAACTGCCAGAATTAAAGAATTGCTTGCAAGCTGCTCAAACCTCTCCTTCTAAATACAGCATGAGGTTGGCCTTGCTCCCATGTGGTGTCTATCAGGATAAGGCCTGTAATGATCAGCTGTAAAATTAAAGTCAAGTCTATTCCTTTAAAAACTTTTACCTTGATAGAAATTACATAATTAACTGACAGGATGAGAGAAATAAAATTAGAAAATATAAACCTGTTGTCATTGACAGAGCAAGGCAGAGATGTTTACTCTTTCTTTGCCTCTGTCTTCAATACTGGTGACAGACTATAAGGGTCCCAGTGTTCTGAGTTGGAGGACCATGGCTGTGAGAATTATCAGCTCTCAGCTGACCCTGAACTTGTGCAGGATCTTTAACACCATCGTAAAGGACTTGGGTGCAGCACTAGAAGGTACAGTAAGTAAGTATACCTTAACACTAAATTGGGACACACTAAATTGGGAGGAGTGTTTGGATAACACTCTCAGGCACGTGGTGTGATTCTTGGGGCAGGGCCAGAAGGTGGACTTTGATGATCCTTTTGGGTCCCTTCCAACTTAGGATATCCTATGATTCTATGTGTCTACAAACTGCAGAAAAGTTATTACAAATTGAGGAGGTGTGATGTTTCACACAAGCAGACAGGACAAAGGGGAATGGTTTTAAACTAAATGATGAGAGATTTAAACTAGATGTTAGGAAGCAATTCTTTACTCAGCAGGTAGTGAGACACTGGAGCAGGTTGCCCAGAAAAGATGTGGATATCCCATCCCTGGCAATGTTCAAGGGCAGGTTGGATGGGTTTGAGCAACCTGGTCTAGTGGAAGGTGTCCCTATCCACAGCAAGGGGGTTGGAATGAGCTTATCTTTAAGATCCCTTTCACCCCAAACCATTCTATGATTCTTTGATATTTAAGATCCATTATATGGAAACATGATTAGAAATCTATTTGGGGATTTAGGGGTGAAATAAAGACATTTATGTCAGAAAGTCTCTTAAGCAGTTTTGTTATACCTTATGCACAGAGAACCAAGAAAAATGAAGGCTTCTATTATGCTGGGGCCATGTATTGCCCCCTCTATGACATGCATTGCTATGTATACACAGTAAGAACTGATAGTACTCCCACCCAACACCAACCATGTTACCTACTTTGGAGTCATTATGATTCAGCTAATTTTTGAAAATAGCAGTTTTCACATCCTTACCTTTTATTACTTCATCCAATTTTCTTGATTATCTAAATCAGGCTACAAATCTATTATTTCCATATATCTGACTGAGAACTGCTTTAAGATTTCATTTTCTTAAGATCTCCATTAGGAAATTCCTTTTAATGAAACAAATTTTAGTTTATGCATTTTCAAAAGCATCACAATGGAAAGAAAAAAAAAAACCTTTTTTTTGTTCCACAAAAAGTGTAATCAAGTTAAATACAAGATGTTTCTTTTAGTGCCACATAAGTAAGGCAAGATTCATACCAAATTTAAAATGCTAAAGAATACTGTTTGTTTTGTACAAAACATGGGACTATCTCATGATCACGCTGACAAACAAAATTATACAGCTTCCTGACATTACCCATATTAGTGAGATGTACTTTTAGCATTTTGAAGTGTCTATTGTTATTTGTAAATAACAGCCAATACTTTTGATCTTTACTGACAAAGGTGGGAGAAATGCCATTTTAAAGGAAGGAACAGTTCGAACAAGCAGAGTGCATTTTATTTTTTTTTTTTTGCCACGGGGATCTTCTTACCATTAAAAGCACAGTTAAGAAAAGTAAATAGCTTTAAATATTGATTACGTTCTAAAGCTTTATGCAATTTTATAAAGTATATTTCCATGAATATCTGGTCTTACATAAAATACAGTCTAATTTTAACAGAATGAAATTGATGCCTGGCTAATCAATAATAGCTGCATGCAAATAAAGCAAAATATTTTTGTCCTTAATTGAACATGGGAATTAGAAGGCTTCAGAAGGCTGCTGACTAGTCTGGAAGATCTTCAAAGCTGTTGTAAACATATCTGCCAGAAAACATTAGAAAACCAACAAAATATTCTATTTCCTCTCCCAAACCAAATAACTTATTAAATCTCTCGAAGGCTGTATGTCCTCATCAAAGCAACCTATTCCCCAGGCCTCATTCTTGGAATTCTTCAGAAAATGCTTACTCCCAGCAGCCTCAGGAGATTGGCACTGGTAAAACTGAGTTGATTTAGCAACAAGATAATGAGGTTACGGAAAAGGGAGACAGGGCAATATTGCCTTTTAATAGAGCAAGATAGGGCTTAAGTGCACCGAGCATAAAATGAATAGGCATCAAGGGTTTTGATCTAGGTTATAGTATTTATCTGCTAGCCAAACAAAAGAGGAAGCAATTGAACAGCCCAAGAAGACATAAAATTCAAGATGCTGGGGCCTTCCTTCATTTGTATATCCAAGTGTCTCCATTCCTTTTTCACCTAGGAGATGAAAAGTCTGATAGCAAAGAGCTCCTCTATGAGAAAGATGCATTGGGAAATGTCTTTATTCACATTCTGTATTCTGTTATGGTGGGTCAGGTTAGAAATCAACAAGTTATAAGTGGGGCCCTATGACCCTAATTCTGATATACAACAATAAAAGTGGTCAGGTAAGGTAAAAGACATACCTAGCTGTGTTATTTTGTGCACTTAACTGAAAAGTCAATAGGAATATGACCACAAAGTTCTGTTTTTCTTCAGCTTTCTGCATAGATCTTTGCAGAACAATATATAAAACCTGTGTGAGATCTGCTTCTGGCAAATAGGATTGTATTGTACAGAGCAAATCAGAGTTTGAAAGAGCTGCTCAGTCAGTAGAGCAGTGAAAACACAGTATTCCTCAACTTGTGTGCAAATCCATCTGGAATTTAGTTCTGTAAGAGAACTGGACACCAAAACAAGCAACCTGCAGATTACTTCAATTTGTATTTCAATTCCAGAAACAGATCCAAAATTAGGAATCACTGGTTAATTACATACACATCACGGGCATGGTGCTGTTCCAGGTCTTGCCCTGAACAAAGCTTAGGCACTTACCTACTTACAAAAAAAAGGAGTCACTTATTTTGGTCGCTGTATTTTCAGTCATAAACAATACCGCTCTATTTATTTCCAGTCAGATCTGAAAAAAATATCCCTCTCCCCCTACCCTGTCCCCAGATTTCATTCACACAGACAGACCCAATTGTGGTTTATAACAAATGCCGAGCTCTTGGTCCTGTGATTCCAATTCAAAAGAAACATGCAAGGAGGTTGATCCCATTTAGCTGAAAAACTGATGCCTGCAGAACTTCATTAGAGAACTGCTGGTGGGCAGAATGTACTCAGGACAATGGCTTGGCTAAGGCTTAGAGTATTTCCATGGCAAAAGTGCTGCACTGAAACTTAAAAAAACTAAATTCATGCCAGAAGAGATTTTGGGGGGGATAATATTCTGCTATCAATTATACCTGAGTGTACTGAAGAATACAACTAGTAGTCTCAAAAAAAAAAAAAAATCCAAATATTTTTTTGACTAGAATTAGTAGATACTTTACAGATGGACTGGTGCAATGAAAGAGATGGCAAAAAAAAAAAAAATACTGTAAACTTTTAAGAAATATGAGTAAAAAAAAAACCACAAAGTTTAATATTTTTTGGTGCTAAACAGGAAAAAAAGCTCTGTGAACATTTTCACATTTTGCAAAATTAAGATGAGAGGGATCAAAGCAGACAGTAATTGACAGTTTTGCACGGATGAAAAATATAGCAGAAGTTTAAAGCACTGTACATGGCTAAAGATAGATTTTTGTGCATTGGATAGTTCCTTTGCAGGAAGTGGAATCCTGTAACTGCTTTCAGAGTGGAGCAGGTAATGCTGTTTGTGGCCAGGCAGCTTAAGGTGGATGCATGACAGAGGGAGTAAAGCACTGTGGGGTAAAAGAAACCATGTGTTTTTAAATGCAAGGATAAACACAATAGTTTTAATGCTTGAAAATGGTGAAATACAAATAAACTTTTACTGAAGGAACCATAAAATATGGAGGAAGATAATACTATATTGTAATAGCTGTAATTAATGTGGAAAAAAAGCATTCTTAGTTTTGTTAATGTCTCCTCTCATTTGCCTCCTCTCATTGAGGAGGCAAAAAATGGTGCAAAGTAAACACATAACCTAAAGAGCAGAATCAAAGTAAATAACTGAGATAAGACAGTCACAAGAAGGCATCTAATAGTATTATTATGCTGTTTAGAATAAGGCAGTTTTTTAAAAACTCATTAAAAACAAAATTATCAGGTTAAAAATCAACAAAAATCTTCTTTTTTTTAAAAAAAAAGAAGCACACACACAAAAATCCAAATTACTGAAAAAATCTCCAACCCAGTATGGCAGTATCCTACTGAAAAAGCGTAACTGAGTATAAATACACAGTAAAGGGAATACAAATAACCAGCTTCATAGTTCATAGGTTTGACAGAATCTGTGCTGCAAAATTGTGTTAAAAGTCCCTTTTTATTGTCAAATCTTTGAACCCTCATCCTTTTAATTCTTTCTTCATCTTCTGTTTTGTAAACTCTGGTCCTAATTCCAGAAATAATTCTAGACTTAACCTATAGCTATTACCTGAGTTATAAACTACTTATTAGCATTTCAACTTCTCTTTCCATCAACCCTTTTCTTCTCTCAGCAAATGGGGAAAAGGCTAAATGATATATTATAAGAAAAAAAATCAGGGAAGGCGTTTTTGTTGTTTTTTTTTCTTTTTTTGCACAGAGTAACAAAGGAACACACACCTTTTTTTATTTTCTAAGTTGTATACTGCAGTATAGGTGCCCATCAAGAAAACTGTGTAAGTATTTAGTGTAACAGGTATTCATTGCAGTTAAAAACATTTTTTGCTTCTAATTTCATCCCTGTGGTCATACTCTGGCAATAGAATTACTAAGATATAGCTAAATCTAATTACAAGCACTGACAACTCTGGGTGAAAGCAGTGCTATTGAATATTGCAGGAGGGAGAACATTATTTACAATATCTACCTTCTCATCCTCCTTGCATTGTTATGTTGTTGTCCCTAACACAGCTTGCAGGAAATTACAGCAATGCTATGTATATCTTTCAAAAACGATTCAACACTAGAGATGAATTACAAAGTACACCAATACAATATAAATTGATGTCTAAAAACTTCTAGCGTTAAACAGCCAACAATTTTAATTTTTAAGTTTCATTAGCTTTTGATATGGCAGACATGTGCCCTAGACTTCTTTTCTTTTAATTTTTGTTAGATTCAATTAAAAAAAATAAATAAAGTACTTGAGCTGTTTCAAAAACATTGGAAATAAATGTATTTGCTAATGCTAAAAAGAATTCTTTCACTGAAGAGCCCAGATGTTCACTCCTCTGAGTTTGTAGGTTCCTCTGCACTCAGTCACAAGAGAGCAGATTAAATCTAACAGGATGTGCTGTACAGTATCTGCAATTAGGGCTTCAGAGGAGCCATTTATGTCCTGGCATTTCTGAACTGAGTAACAGTGCACAGTCTACAAAAAACAGCAATGGCACCTGAAAGAAATTGCAGCAATAACTGAGTAACACTTAACATACATTATATTACATTAAATAACCATACCAAAAAAATCAGCTATTTAAAAATTATGTTCATAGCAATTTCCCTGACGTTTTCTACAGTCTTTTAAGAGCTGTTTCTGAGTTAAGCCCAAGAAGGGGGGTGGAACCCAGAGCCGTGTGGGCATGTCTATGCTGCTGTGCTGTACCACTCATATTGTCACTGGGGGGCATGGCTTTGGGGGACAGGAAAAGGTGAATGCACACCTGAACTGTGCCATTTTGTTGCACTTCTCCCTTGGAGAAGCCACCTGCCAGTGCTGCAGACTGTCCCTCTCTCGCCACTGCCCATCCCTTCCTGTCCCTTAAAACATTGCCACTACAGCAAGCTGTGCAAAGAAGCCAGGAGAGGGAAGATAAAGGCTGAGGGGGAGGCCACAGCTCACAAAATGGTAGCTCTGTGAAGGACCAAGGGGGAAATGACACTTCAGGTGTGTGTGATGCCTCTCTAGGTGTGTGATGCCTCTCTAGGTGTGTGATGCCTCTCTAGGTGTGTGATGCCTCTCTAGGTGTGTGATGCTTCTCTAGGTGTGTGATGCTTCTCTAGGTGTGTGATGTTTCTCTAGGTGTGTGATGCTTCTCTAGGTGTGTGATGCTTCTCTAGGTGTGTGATGCTTCTCTAGGTGTGTGATGCTTCTCCAGGTGTGTGATGCCTCTCTAGGTGTGTGATGCCTATCTAAAGACCAGCAGCTCCCCAGGTGTGTGACGCTTAGGGTGTCAGAAGGGGCTCATGAAGGCAGGTGGTGCCAGCTGCAGAAATATCTGGCATCTCATTTTTGGCTATGCCAACCCACAGTCTCTGCCTTTTTCCCTCTCTCACTGGAAGGGGGAGGGTGAAAGGGAGGGGTTTGCTTGGAGTTTAATTCCCATCTGGTTTTAAACCACTACAAGCCCACAAACTCCTTGGCTTCAATTCAACACACATTTCCCTTTACCTTGCATGTTAAGCTAAAATAATGTTTTGGTTTTTTTAAGTTGCCTTCAACAGATAACTCAGAAAGGATCTTCTCCAGCCTCTGGTACTCAAAACTACAAAAAAGACATTAGTCAATACTATTTGGAGAAATACAAAAGACTGGAGGAACCTATCCCTGCAGATGCGCTCACATGGTGCTTTTAAGGGTGTGATAAAAACAAAGTAATTCCTGTAGATGGCCTAGTTTTTACAATAGTTCCCTTAGGATTCAGAGCCTTGCAGGCTTTATCTCAGCAACCAAAACTGTGCTAGAAGCTTCAGCTCTTTCAGAAGGAAAGCATGGGCCAAGCTCTCAGAAGAATCTAGTGACATGAGAGAAATTCAGCATCTTCAGGGGTTTGTTCTTCCTTCATTTTTCTTCCACTTTCAGTGAGGACAAATGAGTTTGCTGCTAAACTCTGTGATAAGCTAATCCATAATCAACAAAATTTTCATACTGCATTTCATATGAGGATCTGATGGCTCAACATGTGAGCCAAATAATCCCTGCTTTTAAGAATCCCCAAGTACTTATCTACAAAAGTGACACTAATGGCTTCAAAGCTCTTTGTACAGATTTTTAATATGTATTTATATGGTCATATGCATTTCAAAATGCCTCTAAATACTGTTATGATAATGAACACATAATAAAAGTACACAAAATGTATGTAGAGCTGAGACCAGGAATCACCATGATTTATATGGTGATGCGAGAAAAACTTCTCAAGTGCGTGAAAAGTAAAATAAATCAATTTAAATTTGTTATAAGAGAACCAAAGCAGTATTGAAACCCTCTTAATATTTTAAACAAACACATAAACTGAACTTATATTACCCATTGCTTATATGCAGATATGTGAAGATAAGAGTTCAAGGATCACAAAAACTAGGTTTCTTGAATATCACTAGCTTGACAGACAATCTCTGGTGAATGGTGAAATGCCACAGTCTTCCTGTATGGAAAACTGATTCAAGGCCTACATCCACTGAGAAGTATTTACCAGGAAAAATAAAGGTCACCATGAATTTATTTGTGTGCTCAATGAAGGAAGGATTAAACCCTCACTTATCCTATTCTGCTCTTCTCTGTGTATAGGAGGGCTTAACTCATTGTTTGAAAACTGGCCAGATGAAATACTACAATTCTACTCCCACATATGACATATAATATGTCTTTCTTTTTGTTTAAGGCATGTATATTCAAAACTGTCAATTTTGCCTTCTGAAATTTTGGCTGTGGTTATCATAATAGACAATGTTTGAATTCAGTTCTGATTGGAATTAGTAATCTTCAAGCCTACATACACAATAAGTGATTTATCATAAGGTAATTTAGAATCTAAGTGCCGTGTGACAGGAAGGCAATTTGCAATGTCCTTCATAAAATATTTAGAGGTATAACCTGTTAAGGACGACTAGAGCATACACTTAGCAACGTGGTTCACATTTGGGGAAAATCAAAAACCAAAACAAAACAAAAATAGAGAACTGCTTGGTTGTGTTTTTTTTCTCTCCATCTCCCCCTGACTGTTGTTGCTTGTGCTTTTCAATTGCATTAAAAGCTAAATCAGCAGTTTTAGAAATGGATAATTACTGGTAAGTGTAAAGCTTAATTCACCCTGCACCAAGATCAAATATCTTAATTCTAAGCGTGACTTTGCAAGCTGAAGGACAACTAGCTGCACCACTTTGAAAAGCCTCTCTTGCCCCCTTTTCGTGCTGCCTCTCTGCTGAGGGTGTCTTACCCCACTGCAAAGACTGAATCCAGCACAGCAGCACTAAACCAGTCCAGCCCAAAAGCTGGGGCTTGCTGTCGAGTGAAACCTCACTGCCTGCCCCAGCAAAACCACCCTGTCAGATGGTGAAGCAGCCACGACAATGCAAACATGCCCCTGGTTTTTCACTCTTCTGAGATTTTAATCTCCAGCAGTCACTTTTAGCCTCTCAAAGGTTTCATCAGCCCCAGTGCCCTGAGACACGTTCCTGTTTCTGTTGGCTGCAAATCAGTCGATGGCATAGACTGAGAAACACTTATGTGTGTGCCAAATTTATCTTCACTTAAGCACACCTTTTACAGTATCAGAGCTTTCAAAGTGGTGGAAGAAGAGCAATGTAAGCCTTATAGTACTAAAGATAATGTTAAAATGTAAAACAAAAAAAAGAACAGTGTCATACAGAGGGAAGCTATTGCAGTAAAATCTGAGTAGAGACAGAAACAATAAGATCTCTTATTAGAAAATGGCTGTATTTTTCTGGAGTACTTAAGACTACTCAATCAACATTGTGAATCATTGAAACAGATTCCAATTTTTTTTTTTACAAAAAAAAAGGAATATTTACATGCTCCAGTAAGTGATGAGCTTTCACAGCTTGAGCTCTGTTCAGTTTCTGAGAATTTCTGCACAACAAAACTGAAGTGCCAGATACTGGTTTTATTTGCAGTCCAGTGCCACCCTCACTCTGCTCAGACAAATGCACACTGAAAGCATAACAGCATTAGCACTTTCCTTGGGCACTCAGAAAAGGCAGACTGCACTACTGGTGTGCAGCCAGACAAGGACTGTGAAAAGGAATTCAAAACGTGAGGAAATCTCAGCATACAGCTGTCCTCAGATATTAGGAGGGAGCAGGAATACATTCAGAGAAAACACAATCACACAAGAAGCCGATTTGCTGCTCAAGCAAGTATTTATTATTATTGAATTTCCAGGTTTAATGTGTTCCAGGAATATGATTTTCATTGTTGCTGAGGTGAGAGGAGGAGCAAGAGAATACCCAAATGACTATTCAGAAAGGAGAAATGCCTGGATGAAATCTAAAAGACTGGATAGATCCTTTTATCCCATTTACTCTCCAACATCTCCATTTTTTCCTGGAAAGGACATATATTCTGGATGGCTTTTAAAATCGACTATGCATGCATTTTTCAAGTTCTCCTGTTTGGATGAGAGGTCAGGGCCCATGCTTTTAAGAAAGATGACTGGGGATGGGATCTGGCACTCTGCCAGACTGTCTTTGAAGTTTGTTCTTACTCTTGTAGACATTAACATCACCCCTGAGGAGACTTCCTTTGCTTTGAATTATAGCAGCTATTATGTAACTCCTTCTCTTCTCTTATTTTCCTGTAGAGTGAAGTAGTTGTGTTCAGATTACTTAGTACCTGCACAAATGATTATATTTGCCCTCCTGTATCATTCCTTTATGTACTTAAATTTAAAGTAGGGATGGAGTGCTGCCTGATATCTGGGAAGGAACACTTTGTATGCTAAGCACACTTCTAAGATACATCTGTTCCACATACAGTTTTAGTGCTCAGAACTAAATCACTGACACTTCCTACTTCACTAGTGCATTTTTTTTGCAAGAAATTGGATAAAATATTACATAATTAAGATGTGTTATGAGGTATTATAAATTATTCCTATTAACATTATCATGTTAGAGGATACAGTACTTCAATATTTCATTAAACCATCTAGACTGGAATGAGAAATTTAAAATAGATGCATTTATTTGAATGACTGAATCCTGCACTTTGTGTCTTATACACCACATTCACCTCGTTCTCCTAGTGTTTTGTATCTGGGGTAAGTCTCAGACATCTTTTATATTTGTTTTAAAGTCCTCTTAAACCAGTCAGAAAACCTCTTGTATCGTATTGGGAAAAAAAAAAACAAAAACAAACAAACAAAACACACACAAAAAAAACCCAAAGAAACTAAAACCAACAAAAAAAAACCTGTTGACACTATCCATCTATTGGAAGTAATTTATGACACCCTCTAGGTAACATAACCTGAACTTTTGTCTACAGACCATGAGAGCAGAGCAGCAGCCAGAGACTCCTGAGCTCTGCATCAGGCACTGTTGTGAATTTGCTGTGCATATCACAGAGGATAAAACAGGGAGACAATTTAGAAATCCTGACAAGGTCTCAACATTTTTATAAGAGACCCCACTCAAAGCAGGAATTTAACACTTTTCCTCAATAGCTATAAATTCTGCAGTTTTTCTGTTATCATTTCAAATGTGCCATGTAAGGCAGTACTATGATAATTCAGTTGTGGCCCATGTGAATATTTCTGTCTGGTTGTACCCTCTGAGGAGGAAGGAAAAGCTGCAGGACTGCAGCAGTGGCTTCAAAATACTATGAAGCAGTGGAGAAATATGGAAACTTGCCCACATGTTTGCAAGAAACAGCCATGCTCTCTCACATCCAGCATCCAGCATTATCATAGCATCTCTAATTTCAAAACTCACTCACTCCTTGCAGGAAGCTGTGATAATCATCCATATCATAAAATAAAAAAAAACAAGAAGCAAACAGCATCCCACACAACACCCTTCCTTGAGCTAGCTGCTAACACCCACAGTGCAACCCTTCTGCATGACACGATCATCACCAATTGATTTCTCAGGCATTTCAACCAGATGCATATTTGGCTACTAATGTTATTTTTTAATATAATATTATCTTTGTACACTGGATTGCTGATATTTACATAGCATTGGGATTTCCGAACACTCAAAATCATGATTAGTTTTACAAGTTCTGGAAAAAGGTTATGATCTTTGGCATTTCAGGAAGATAATTATGCTTCTGACTCCAATTCCCATGTCTTAAATGCAATATTTATCTCAATTCCTGCAATAAAAAAAAACCAAAAAAAATTCTTCTAAATTCTAAGTACACATCTACTAATTGATTTGGGTTTATTTACTTAAAACTTCAGCATGGTCTTTATGAATATCAGTTATATATTTGGAAAACTTCCTGTGAAAGATGAAAAATAATCAAAACCAAACTGAAGTGTGGCATTTATTCTTAATAGTACTTCCCTGGATTAGCTGCAGAGTAGGTACAGCACAATACTGCCAGAGCTCTTCGAGTCTGCAGACTTTAGAAAATAAGCTTTGCTGTTCAGACAGGGTATAGCTAACTTTAATCATAAATTCTGTCTGAAGAGTCCTCCCCTAAGGTTGTTTGATGCAATAGAGTACAGTGCAATGGTAAGCTCTACCAACATATTTTAATTATGCCAAGCAAGTAGAAATACACTGAAATACATGTTAATGCATTCGTTTTTGGGTTTATTTTGAGGTCCTATGAAGTTGCATTAAGATGGGGCACAATTTATATGAATGCTGCATCAAAACAGCTGTCTACAAACTTTAAAAATCACAGAACCATAGAGTCAACTAGGCTGGAAAAGACCTCTGAGATCATCAAGTCCACACCACCATGTCACCTAGACCATGGCACCGACTGCCACATCCCACCTTTCCTTAAATCCCACCAGGGGCACTGGCTCCAGCACCTCCCTGGGCAGCCCTTTCCAATGTCTAATCACCCTTTCTGTGAAGAATTTCTTCCTAATGTCCCACCTAAGCCTCCCCTGGCGCAGCCTGAGACTGTGTCCTCTTGTCCTGGCACTGCTTGTCTGGGAGAAGAGACCAACCCTCACCT
>JAWWEE010000240.1:0-17596 GCA_035221455.1 Xenops minutus | reverse complement strand
GGGTCTGCTGCACAAAGCCAGGGCTGTGCAGGAGCCTCTGCGCCATGGGGGGAGCGGGCGAGGGCAGGGAGGGGGGTACCCGGGCATGGGGGGGCATCCCTGGAGGGTGCAGGGATGGGGGGGTCGAGGGTACACACATACACACTCACATACCACACACACACTCACAGGGGTTCCTTATTCCAGCATCAGGGAGCAGCAGGAATGGAGGGGGCTTTCCCTGTGTCAGGCACTGCAGTTCAGCCATGCACAACCTGCTGGGGTGGAGGGTTCAAAGGGGGGACCCCCCTCCCGGAGAGAGACCCCCAATCCAGGCAGGAACCACACACCCAACTCCCAGCTGGATTTTCCACAGTGTTTCAGGGGAATAAACAGCCCCACCGTGGCAAGCCAGGAAAAGAAACCCCCACCAACCCTTCCCTCCTTATTCCTTCTCCAATTTAAGAGGATTTTGTGGTGTTTTTAATTTTAATTGGGTTCAAACACAACAAACTCTCACAGAAAGGGGACGTGGTGGGTTCATTCCTCCCTGACCGGACCGACTGGGTTTGGGGGTGCAGGGTGGGGCACTGGCCAGCCCAGCTCCTTCAGTGGGGTGGAGAGGGCTGGGGGGAGCCCCAAAATGGCCATGGGGGTCTCAGCTTCAAAGGTTCACCCCCGACTTGGGATGAGTCTGATTTAATCCCACAGGAAGAGGCCATTGGGGTGTGGAGCCATGAGTGTGACTGGTTTTGGAACCCTGGTGAGACCCTCAGGCCATAGAGCCACTGGAAGGGATTCCTTGGAAGGAATTTCACTCCCAAAGGGGAAAAGAGAAGGAGAGAGGGAGGAGAGGAAAACCCAGTGGCTCCTGGAGATGAAGGCAGGACTGTGTTGTGACTCCAGGGCTAAACCACTCTGGCATTCCCAAGGGTGATCGTGGATCTCACCTGGCATTCCCATGGGAGCTCATCCCAAGGGAGCTGACAGATTCCCATGGGAGCTCATCCCATTCCTCCTGCCTGGGCCAGCACAGGGACCCTCGGGCTGTGCCCGAGGGGAGCAGAGCTGGCACAGGGGGTCACTGTCACTCCCTTTCCTAAGGCCCACATGGCACCTTCTGGCCTGAGCCCAGGATCAGGCAAGGGAAGAAAGGATGGGAGAAGAAGCAGCTTCCATTCTCGGGGTGGATTTTCGGTCACAGGCCCTCTGGGAACCCTCCTGTGCCACCAGCAGCTCCCAAGGGACACTGGGAATGTCACACAGAGCAGCCTGGCACCAGCATTCTGCCCAAAGAAGGCAGAACCACGTTGGGCTGGGATTTCTCCCATTCCTCCTTGAGAGAAAGTGATTTTCCCTCTTCCCCACCCTCCTGCTCCCCTTGGGGTTGAGATCAGGAGGAGAGAGGTGGCTGGACCAACAGCAATCCCAGTGTGGAATCTCTTCGGGGACACTCCAGGGGTGACACTGGGAACAGAGAGCAGGTGCCTTCCACGTGACGGTTCCAAAATTCCCCTGTGGAGCACGAGGGTGGGGACAGGGACAGTCTGGGAGGGGGTGGCCACCACAGGGCTCCCCACCTGGACCTGCTGGAGGTCTGGAAGCGAGTTAGTAGCTGGTTTTGTCAGGGAACACCCAGATTTGGGAAGGTGAAGGTGGCGTTAGTCTGTCCAGGGCGGGACAAGAGTTTCCCCAGATGGACGGTGGCCTCGTGCTTCTCTTAAATCCAAGGAAAAAGTGGGGATGAGGGAAAGAAAACCAAAGGAGAGGAGGTTCCTCGTGTCTCCTGTTTTCACAGAGCAGAGCCCTGGGGCTCCAGCCCCCAGTCCGGGGGTGGGATGAGCAGCTCAAGTTCTACTTTTGGCTGTTGTAAGCCTTGTGCCTCTGGTTCATGGGATTCTCTGGGGACTTCATCCACTCCTTCTTGAGGAGCTGCTTGAGCTGGGACAGGCGCATGTTGGGGTTCTCCTGCTTCAGGCGGGGCAGGTGCAGCTCCTCGAAGGCCGTGAAGGCGGCTTTCATCCGGCGCTCGGGGTGTCGGTCCGTGTCGTTGGCAACGCTGCCGGGAGGGAATCAGGACACATGGACACCAGGGATACCCCCACCCCACAGGGGACAACCCCCCTGCCCACCCTGCTCCGTGTCAGAGCCATCAGGAGCAGAGGAACCGCGGGATAAGGATGAAAACCTGCCCATCCCGCATCAAACTCCCCTCACGGGGTTCCCTTGGTGAACAAGACTTGCCGTTGGGATGGAAAGGCCCACTGGATTTGGGGGAATGTCTGCCAGAAATTCCCACAGGGAAGTGATGCCCTCAAAGGAGAGCACAGCTGGGATGTGGCCACGCACCTGAGGACAGCAATGGCATCTTCGATCGTCCTGGCCTCCACCGAGCCCTCCTCCAGCACCCTCCTGTTGATGTTCTCTTCCAAGGGAACTTCCAAGTGAGTCTTCTCCTTCTCCACTGCACAGGGAAGGGGAAAAAGGGAGCACCATTAAATCCAGACTGTATAAACTCCCTCCCAGGAGAGGGATTTCCCTCTGGAAAACTCAGGCAGAGTCCAGGGCCAGCGCTAGAAGAGCTCTGACTCCGCAGCTCTGCTCCACCTCGAGGTGCCAGGAGGGGGTTTTTTTCCCATATTTGGGTGTTAAACGTGGGACACAGCAAGGCAGGAAGCATGGGAATGGCTGCAGGCAGCACAGGAGTAGAATCATGGAATCACTAAGATTGAAAAAGACCTTTCAGATCATCAAGTCCAACCATCAACCCACCACTGCCACATTCACCACTAAACCATGTCCCCAAGTGAAACATCCACGTTTTCTGAACACTTCAGGGATGGGGACTCCACCACTTCCTGAGCAGTCTTTTCCAAAGCTTTGCAATGCAGGAAGAGCTGCCTGCAGCTCCTGCTTTTCTTTCAGAGACAGCAGGTGGAGAAGGAGCAGCTCCCCATCCCACCCTCCAGCCCCCCAGAGCCTTTCCACAGCATTCCCAAACCTGTATCTGCGTTCTCCTTCTGCTGCTGGTCTTTCCTGATTGTCTCCTCGATCTGGGCCCTGGTGACCTTCCCTGGAGTGACCTGTTTGGGTGACTTCCCTTTGAGCTTGGAGTCCTCCTCCTCCAGCAGGCGCTGCAGCTCCTTCTTGCGCTCCAGCTGCTCCAGCCGCCGCTTCTCCCGCTCCTCCTGCAAGGGAGAAAGGACCAGGTCACCTCCAGACTTTGCAGAAGGATCAAATCACCCATTCCAGGAGCAGGGAATCCCCTAGAATAGGAACATGCACCTCAGTTCTGTATCTGGATCACCTCGACCTTCAGCAGGACAGCAATAGCCTGTCCCATCCCTTTGGAATAATAATTCCCACATCCCTGCCCGGTGATGTCAGCCCTGTGAAACACAACCCTGCTGTGGAGGAGGAGTGCCAGGACAATCAGATTAAGTTCTCCACTTTAATTTTAATAAGTGGTGGGAGGCTGGGAGTTCAGCAGTTGCTGATGAAGAGCCTGGATCCATCCTCATGTCCTTCCCGAGGGCTGGGACACGCGGTCGGATGGATTCCGACAAGCAAAGCAGCTCTTGTGGGAACCTGAAGTGCTCCAGAAGGAGTTCAAGAGTCACTTTGCCCAGGGAAGAGGGTGACAAGCCCTTGAAATAAGCCCTTAAGGGCTTTCAGTGCTTTGGCTGTGAGCTTTCTCCCTCCTTTCCCAAAGCCTGGAAGGTCTGAGGGGAAAAAAAAGGAGGGAAGGGGAAGAGGGAAAGGGGGGAAGGGAAGAGAAGGGATACACAGGGATGTGCCCTGTGGCCATGGTGCTCTGCCCACCTTCACTCAGAACAGCACAGGACAACTGCAGCTCCAGGTGGGATCTCCAGGAAAAGAAGGGAGGGAGGAAAAGAAGGGAAAGAGGAAGGAAAACCTCACCTAATTCCACTCCAAGCAGCTGGAGCCAAGGATGGGAAAAGCCATTAGAGGGATGAAGCCCTTATTGCAAGCGTCACTTCCCAAATTTTTGGACACTGAGTTCCAGAAATTTGAGCCACAATGTCCTGGGGACTGGGACTCAATCCCAGGATTTCCCAGTGTAACTCCTGATTCCAGTTCCCAGCTCTCCCATCAGGCCTCCCCCTCCTTGAGTAAAGGCTGAGTAAACAAATGCCCTGGGCCTCCTGGATTAGGAGGGATTTTGGCCACTCCTGGAATGGGGAGGGTGGCACCAGAGGAGGGGGGAGATTCCTCTATCCTGTTAAAAATGTCACAAGCACAGGGATGTGCCTGTGGACACTGAATTTTCTCCCTCCTTTCCCAAAGCCTGGAAGGCCTGGGGAAAAAAAAGGAACAGAAGAGGGAAGGGGTAGAAGAGGGAAGGGGAGAGGGAAGGGATAGACAGGGATATGTCTGTGGCCACCCTCACTCAGTGCAGGATAATGATGGATCCAGGTGGAATCTCTGGGTCAGCCAATGGCACCAGGGAGTGTTAAGGAGGCCACAGGGCATGGGGAGGAGCAGGGGATGAGATTCCTTCAGCAGGACACATCCATTCCCAAGGATCTGTGTGCCAGAACACGAGTTTCCAGCCTTGCAGAGAACTGCCTGAGCAAGGAACGACTCATCAGCTCCCAGAACAGCTTCCCAGCTGCTGCGGGGGAGGAAACTCATGTCCCAGGCACAGGGATGTGGGAGCCAGAAGTCAAATGGAGCCTCAGCTCCTGATCTCCCTCTCAGCAGAGGCCCTGGAAAGGCTGGAGAGCTCCTGGCACGGCAGGAAGGCGAAGGAATGCGAGAAAATGACGCAGGTGGAAAATGAGAGGAGCAGAACTGCCCTGGAGCACGTCTGAGTGCTCATGGAGATCTCCAAGGCTCAGCAGAGCCTGGAAAGGGAATCAAACAGGACCCTTCCATCACCCACAGGCAGGAAAAGCAAGGATTGAAGGAATAACAGAGCCTGGGCAGCTGGTTTAGGGTGTGAACCCCAGCCTGGTGTCCTCAGGTCTCTCCTGACATCTCCATCCCCTGCTCTGATCCAAGTGCCACAAATCCCTCCCAGAACACATGGACATTCCATGCCAGCACCACCCCCAAAACACCTCCTTCCCCAGGGAATTTTGACTCCTGGGAATGGTTTGGCTTCTCCAGGTTCATCCTAAAGAGAGCAAAGTCATTTATAATCCAAGTCCCACATCCCTTCCCTGCCAGGATGTGACAGGACACAGGCAGCTCCTCCTGTTCTCCACAGGGATATTCCAGCTGGATGGCGCCTGAGAAGCAGCCAAGGAGGGTTTCCCTGATTTATCTCCCTCCAGCAGCCTGGCCATTCCTGTCTCTGGCAGCAAGAAGAGCACCCGGGCAGGAACACTCGGACTTTCTGGGCTCAGCTCCACACCTGGGCAGAGACCTTCGTTGCTGTGAGCTGCATATTCCCAGGGAAAAAGGGTTTCTGGGAAGAAAAAGCACTAAAACACCAGCTTTGGGTAAAATTCAACCTGGACATTGTGGTTGTGCTGACAAAGGGAGAAGGGATGGCTCAGGGGACACTGGAAACCACCTCAATGGTTTCCCTAAAAACCAGTCCGAGGCTCTGGGACAGACACTGGTGTCCCAGTCAGCAATCCCAGCTCCCAGCACACTCCCCCCACCTCCAAATTCCTGTCCTCCTTGCTTGCAGGAGGCTGTTTTGGTAGCACAAATAGGTCACCTTTGGCCAAGCCCTTAAATCCAGCAAAAACAACCCCTTGTTCCAGGAAGCAATTAGGGAGCATTACAGGATCGCACTGGGAACAGCCCACAGGACTCCGGATTCCAGGACACAAATTAGGGATGAACTCATGCAAGGGGACACAGCAGGAAGGGCCCAAGGTCACAGGGACGTGGTGCCTCCTGCCACAGCTCAGCTGGCACCGAATTCCTGGAGCAGCACAAGCCCAGGAACCCCAGAAATCCCATTTTTGGCACCAACAGGCCCTGCCCGGGCAGCATGAGGATAGAGGGATAATTTCAGAGGAAGCAGCTAAATTATCACTAAGAGTTGCTAGGAAAATCCACAAAACAGGAGGTGAATTTGTGTAACAAAAGCAGGACATGAAAAATCAAATAAATAATCCCCAAACCCCCCTGGTTATCGACCACTGAGTGAAATGGGTACCCAGGGAAGGACAAATCAGAGAGAAAGTGAGGACAGAGACATTCCTGGTGCAGGGAACAGCAAAATAAGGAGGAAAAATAAAGAGCTCTGAGACCCTTAATCTGCTGATTCCATTTTCCTTCTCTAAAAATCAAAAGCAAGGAAGGCAAAGAAGGAATAAAAAAGGAGCTAAAGGAGCATTTGGGCACAATCCAAACTCCTGATCTTTCCCTTAATTCAATTTTAAATGATTCCAACCAGAAAGCTTTTACTGTCTCCCTCGGGAACTCTGAGATCCACCAGATTTGGGAATTACACAGCAAAGCTCACACTTCACTCCCACACTTGGGCTGCTTTTAGCTCTGGGAGAAGCCACCAGTTCCAGCTTTTCTCTCCAGAAGTGAGCACAGCACAAGGTGTAGGATATCCCTGGATCTCCCAGGGTTTAGGAGATGCTTCTCTGGGCAGGCACTGACCTTCCTCTGTTCCTTCCTCATCACGTGTTTGTCTTCATCCTTCCAATAAGCATCTTCCAGCTCCTGCTGCCTCTTGGCATCGGCCGCTGCCTTGGCCTCGGCTTTCCTCGCTCGGGCAGCAGCCGACTTGGTGTTTTCCCCCTGGAACTTCTTGGGCATCACTCAAGGTGCTCTTTTTGGAGAGGAAAACAGCGTCAGGTCCTTGCCCTGGATCTGGGGTTTGCTGGGAAAACCCCTTTTAGAGGATCACAGGGTCACTGAGGATGGAAAGGAGCTCCAAGGGCAGGGAGCCCACCCTGTGCCCAATGCCCACCTTGTTCCCCAGAGCACTGAGTGCCACATCCAGTCAGTCCTTGGACACCTCCAGGGATGGGGACTCCAAACCACCCTGGGCAGCCCCTTCCAATGCCTGACCACCCTTTCCATGAGGAAATTCCTCCTGATGTCCAACCTGACCCTCCCCTGTTCCCTGGGAGCAGAGCCCTCTCTGGCTCTCCCCTCCTGTCAGGGAGTTGCAGAGCCAGAAAGTCCTCCCTGAGTCTCCTTTTCTCCAGGCTGAGCCCCCCCAGCTCCCTCAGCCCCTTCCCCAGCTCTGTTCCCTTCCCTGGACACGCTCCAGCCCTCAATATCCTTCTTTCTGTGAGGGCTCCAGAACTGTCCCCAGGATTTGAGGATCCCCCCAGCACAGGGGACAGACACTGCCCTGGTCCCGTGGCCACACCGGTTCTGACCCAGCCTGGGCTCATGTCCAGCCTCTGTCACCAGCACCCCCAGGCCCTTCCCCAGCTCTCCAGCCCCTCTGTCCCCCTGCCCGGAGCGCTGATTTTAATGGCAGGTAATTAATTTATCAAACAAAGAGACGAGATGCTCTGAGGGCTGGCCGGTCCATTCCCAAGGCTCCGGCACCCTGGGCTGGACCAAACCCCTTCTCCTGCTCTCTGCCCCTTCCTGAAGAGCGGGATCGGGGCTGGGCTCCAGCCCGGGATGGCGATGGTGGCGGAGGGGGGGGCCGACCCAGGCCTGCCCCACCCCCGCGGGCCCCTCAGGCCTCACCGCCCCGTCACCCCCACGCCCTTCCCCTCTCTCCCCGTTCTCCCGTTCTTCCCTCATCCCACCCCATCCCATCCCACCCCATCCCGTCCCATCTCACCCCACCCCGCCCGGCCCCGAACCGGCCCCGCTCCTACCCGGGCCCCGCCGCCCCGCCCGTCGCGCGCCTTGCGCGTCACCAACGCGCGCCGTCGCTCCCTCCTCAGGGGCGGCCGGTGCGAAGGGGGCGAACGCGCCGCCGCCATGTTTGTTAAGGGCACGACACAGCTTTGCGCTGCCCGGAGCGGCGGCGGAGAGAGCGGAGGGAGCAGAGGGAAGGGCGGCGGGTCCCGCCCGCGGCAGCGCTCGGGGCGCGGTGGGAAAGCCGGGGGGAGAGCCCGCGATCCGCCCGCCGCAGTCACTTCCTGGTGTGCCCGGCACAAAGATGGCGTCGCCCTGAGGGGCGGTGGAGCGGGAGTGGGCGGGGCCAAGAGAACGTGGGGGCGTGGTTAGACCAGTGGGCGTGGTATATTAATAGTAATCCATTGTATATGGGTGGGCGTGGCTTTTGGTGGTGGGCGTGGCGATGTGTGGGCGGGGTTTATGGGGCGTGGTCATTGACACCTGGGTGGGCGGGGCTTAACAGGACATGGTCATTGACACCTGAGTGGGCGGGGTTTAACAGGGTGTGGTCATTGTCACCTGAGCGGGCGGGGTTTATTGGGGCGTTTTCATTGTCACCTGAGTGGGTGGGGTTTAACAGGGTGTGGCCATTGTCACCTGAGTGGGTGGGGTTTAACAGGGTGTGGCCATTGTCACCTGGGTGGGTGGGGTTTAACAAGGTGTGGCCATTGTCACCTGGGTGCGTGGGGTTTAACAAGGTGTGGTCATTGTCACCTGGGTGGGCGGGGCTTAGCAAGGCATGTGCCATTGTCACCTCGGTGGGCGGGGTTTAACAGGGTGTGGTCATTGTCACCTGGGTGGGTGGGGTTTAACAAGGTGTGGTCATTGTCACCTGAGTGGGCGGGACTTACGAGGGCAGGTCTTTCCTCCCCCACCCCCTGTCCCCATGTCCCCCCATGTCCCTCCATGTCCAACCCCCCCCAGTTCCAGCTGCACCCCCCGAGGGGCTCAGCCTTGTCCCCCCTCGTATCCCCGCAGCCCCCCAAGGACAGGCTCCTCCCCGGCTCAGCTCCTCCTTTATTGGGGACGCCAGGACAGGGATGTGTCCCCCCATCCCACTGTCCCACCACAGCCAGCTCACCCCTGTCCCCCTCCCTGTCCCCTCCTGTCCCCCTACACGTCGCTCTCCTGCAGCAGCAGGTCCGTGGCAGCTCCAGGTTCTGGGGGGTCCCGAGAGGGGCTCCCCTCCCCTTCCAGCCTCTCTGGCAGCACCTGGGAAGCTCCAGCCTTTTCCAAGGGCTCATCCCCGGGGGTCTTGTCCCCCGTGGGGACCCCCGAGGGCGAGTTCCTCACGATGTCCCACCACAGCACCCCTCGGGGCCGCTGCCTCTGCCGGGCTGGTCCTGCCGGGAAGGGGGGGAGGATCAGGGAGGGGATGCAAGGATGGGAATCCCCACATTGGGTTGTGTCCCCCCAAACCCCCCCCAGCTCACCTGGCAGGGAGCTGAGCAGGACCCCCATGCCCACCGTGCTGAGGGTCCCCAGCGCCCCGTAGTACAGGTAGGACATGGAGTAGAAGTCACCCAGGATGGCTGGTCTGTGAGGGGGGGACAGGGACAGTGATGTGATGTGACAGGCAATGGTGTGATGTCACAGCCAGCATGGATGGTGGGGTGACATCACAATGAACAGGGACAGCAGGGTGACATCATAATGAACAGGGACAGTGATGTGACATCACAGCCAACAGTGCGATGTTACAGCCAGAAGGAACAGTGTGACATAACAAACAAGGACAGCAGGGTGACATCATAATGAACAGGGACAGTGGCGTGATGTCACAGACAACTGTGTGATGTCACAGGCAACAGGGAAAGGGGCGTGAGGTCAGAGGGAACAGGGACAGTGGTGTGACATCACAACCAGTAGGAAAAGGGGGGTGACATCGCCAAAAACAGGAACAGCCATGTGACATCACAGGGAGCTGGGAAAGGGGTGTGATGTCTCAGCCAGCAGGGATAGTTGTGGGATGTCACAATGGACAGGGAAAGGGGTGTGGCATCAAAAGGAACAAAGAAAGCAGTGTGACATCATAAGGGACAAGCACAGCAGTGTGACATCGTAAGGGACAAGCACAGCAGTGTGATGTCATTAGGAAGAGGGACAGTGCTGTGACATCATAAGGGACAAAGAAAGCAATGTGACACCATAAGGAATAAGGGAAAGAGTTGAGACATCACAAGGGAAGCGGTGTGACCTTACAAGGAACAAGGACAGCCCTGTGACAACACAACAAGCCACCCACCTCCCCGGACGCACCCCTGCCACCATCCCCTCCCTACCCCAGCCATCCTCACTCACCGTGGGGGCACTGGAGGGTCCCCGGGGGGGCCTGGCAGGACTGGCAGGATGGTGCCATTGGCACTGGTGACATTGCTGGGGGGACAGAGGGCCCCGGAGGTGGGCAGGACCCCCATGGTAGCTGCACTGGGGGGGTACAGGGTGGCCCCCACAGCCACCCAGAAGGACAGGGCGAAGCCGGTGGCCAGGCCCCCCAGGACACCCTGTGGCACAGGATGGGGGGGTCTGCATGGCCCGGGGGGGCTGTGGATGGGCTCCAGAGACCACCTACCCTAAATCCCCTACAGAGTGGCAGGACCCTGGAATGCCCCCATCCCAAAATCACACACACACACAAATCCCTGGAATCATGGCAGGCACATGCCCAGGAGTCCAGAACCCTCCACCCCAAAATTGCTCCCTCCCAAAATCCCTGGACTCACAGCAGGAACATGCCCAGAACTTCAGACCCCTCCCCAAAATCTTCCCCCCCATCTTGGCCATGCTGGAGAGTGGCAGGACCTCAGAACTCCCCTCTACCCCAAAAAGCCCCTTCCCAAATTCAACCCCCACCCCACTCACAGCCATGCTACAGAACGGCAGGACCTCAGAACATCCCCCTCCCCAAAATCCCCCTCCCCAAACCCCCCCGAGGCCCCCCACACTCACGGCCGTGCTGCAGAAGGGCAGGAACATGCCCAGGACAAAAGCCCCCAGCAAGGGGCCGCTGATCACCCCCATCACCGTGAAGGAGCCCTGGGGGGGGGGGGGGACACAGCTCCGGTGGGGGGGCTGGGGAGGGCTTAGGGGGGGTCAGGGGGGAGCAGGGGGGTGTTTGGCTCTGCCCCAGCCCCCCCGGCTCGAGGGCTCTCTGGGTGCCAGCAGAGCATGGCCAAGTCCTGCTTGGCTGGGCAGAGCCAGCACAGGGGGGTTTGGGGGGATTTGGGAGGGTTTAAGGGCAGAGGGGAAGCAGGTGGGGTGACCTCAGCCCCCCCACTCGTGGCTGGGGTCAGAGGGGGGGGTCTCACCTGCAGGACGCCCCCTCCCAATAGCGAGGACAGAGCTGCCACTGTGATGCACGAGGTGCCGTAGGTGAGGGCTGTGGGGAGATGGGAAAGGGATGGGATTGGGATGGGATGGGAAATGATGCAATGGGAAAGGATGGGATGGATGGGATAGGATAGGAAAGGATGGGATAGGTGGCATAAGAATGATGGCATGGGAGCTATGGGGTGGGTTGGGATGGGATGGGATGGGATAGGATAGGATGGGAAAAGATGGGGTGGGAAAGGATGGGATAAGAAATAATGAGATGGGACCGATGGGAGGGGACAGAATGTGACTGAATGGGTTGGATGGGATGGGATGGCACGTGCCAGGTCAGGGTAGCATGGCAGGGCATGGCACAGCATGGCACATCCCAGGTCAAGATAACAGGGGGCACTCACAGAGCCCCTTGGAGATGAGCGTGAGCTTCCTGGGGGACAGGGCGGGCAGCCGGGGCTTCACGAAATCCTCCACGGTGACAGCAGCCATGGCATTGATGGAGGTGGAGGCCGTGCTGAGGGCGGGGGGCACCACTCAGCCCCAGCTCCCGTGGGGGGCAGGGGGATGTACCCCCTCCCCTGGGGTCCCCTGGACACCCCCCTCCTCACCTGAGGGTCCCGCTGTAGGCACAGGCCAGGAACAGCCCCGGTACCCCTGGGGTGGTCTCGAAGATGTCAAGGACCAGGTAGGGCATGTACTGCAGGGGGAGGGGGCTGCAGGACCCAGAGGGCAGGACCCCAGGGGACCTGAAGACCCCCTCCAACCCCACCACCTTGGGTGGTGCTCGAGGGGGCAGGACCCAAGGGGATCCCAACACTTCCTACAACCCCCTCCTCCTCTCACCCCACTGCCCTAAGGGGGTCCTTGAGGGTCTGGTACCTGGGGGATCCCAGTGACCCCCCTCCCACCCCACTGCCTGCATGGGTCCTTTAGGGTTCAACACCTGGGAGATCCCAATGCCTTTCCCTCCCCCCTCACTGCCCTCAGGGAGTCCTTGAGGGGCTGATATCCCAATGACCCCCCCTCCCATCCTGCTGCCCTTGGGGGGTGTTGAAGGGGGCAGGACCCCCGGGGACCCCAACACCCCCTCTGATCCTCTTGCCGTCCCACTCCACTGCCCTCGAGGGTCCTGGAGGGGCTGGTACCTGGTCAGGGGCGGCGATGGTGCCAGCAAGGAGGGGGTCACAGTCCTTGTAGAGAGCAAACATGACGAGGCCACAGGCGACTGCACTGGAGACGATGCAGAACAGTCCCACTTGATTCACCAGCAATGCCCTGTGAGCATGAGAGGGGGGTGAGGAGTGGGGCCTCTCCATGTGTGGGGGCCAGGCAGGGGTGCAGCGGCTGGGCAGGGTCCATGGAGGGGAAATGAAGGGGTGCAGGGGCTGTGCAGGGGTGTCAGGTCCATACAGGGTTCGTGCAGGGTCTTTGCTGGGGTGAAGGGTTCATATAGAGTCCATGCAAGGTCCTTGCGGGGGCAATGAAGGGGTGCAGGGGCTGTGCAGGGGTGTCAGGCCCTTGCAGGGGTGTAGGATTCATATAGGATCCATGTAGGGTCCTTGCAGGGTCAGCACAGGGACAATGCAGGGACAATGCAGGGGTGCTGGGCTCCTTGCAGGATCAGTGCAGGGTCCATACAGAGGTGCCAGGGCCATACAGGGATACAGGCACTGGTCTCCCTTAGGGGACAAACTGGCATCCAGCCACCCCCTGCCCAGAGCAGCCTTTTGCCCCCTCACAGAGTGGGATCCACACGATCTCACCATCCCTGGACTCACATCTTGGCCTCCCTCTCTGTCCTGCAGGCCACATAACGCTGCACCTGGGCCTGGTTGACACCGTACATGGAGAGCCAGACCAGTGTCCCACCCAGCAGGAAGGTCCACACCGTGTACCGGCTCCGTGGGTCCAGGTTGAAGCTGGCCATGGTGGTACAGTGCCAGGGTGAGGGGTGAGGTGGGCTGGCACCGACCCCAAGCACCCCAGGGCAAGGGGTGAGTGGGGCTGGTATTGACACCCAAGCACCCCAGGGCAGGGGGAGCAGGGTCCCCCCACTGTGGGATGAGGGACTCACTGACCCCTCGGGACCCCGGGGCAGGCGGTGAGAGGGGTTGGGACTGACCCCTCAGCTCCCCAGGGTAGGGATGAGGGGGGTCCTCACATTGTGGCTTGGAGGGGACTCAGTGACCCCCAGAACCCCAGGGCAGAGCTAGCAGGGTTCACACACCATAGAATGGGGGACTCACCGACCCCCAGAAGCCCAGGGCAGAGCTAGCGGGGTCCACACACCATAGAATGGGGGACTTACCGACCCCCAGAACCCCAGAGCAGAGCTAGCAGGGTTCACACACCACAGAATGGGGGACTCACTGACCCCCCAGCACTCTGGGTTCAGGGGGAGTGGGGTCTGCACACCGTGGGGTGGGAGGACTAACTGACCCCTCAGAACCCCAGGGCAGGGGGTGAGCGGGGTCTGCACACCACAGGGCGGGGGGACTCACTCTCCAAAATTCACCCTGGAGCCATTGGCAGCGATGCCCAGCACCTTGGCGGGACCCCCCACCAGCAGCACCCCCCGGATGACGATGGCGATGAAGCCGGAGAGCATGACAAAGACCTGGAAGACGTCGGTCCAGATGACAGCCTTCATCCCCCCCTGCACCAGGCAGAGCCAGGGGTGAGCGCCAGGGACCCTCAGGACTCCCGGGACGCACCCCGGGGCTCCCTCACTCACTATGGTGGTGTAAAAGGTACAGATGATCCCGGTGGAGAGCAGGGACGCCCAGATGTCCAGCCCGGTCACTGGAGGGGAAGGGAAAGTGCTGAGCAGAGCCCCGGGGGTGAAATGTCACCTGGCTGAGATGTCCCCAACGCAGGGACAGGGACACGTCGGGGAGCAGCCCCCGCTCCCCATCGCACCTTGGTTGAGGATCAGGGCTGGGGCGTAGATGACGATCCCCGTGTAGAGCATCTGCGGGAAGACGAGGGGTCAGCCCCGCATCCCACCGGCACCGCGGGCAGGTGACACCGCGCCGGCGGGGACGGGAACGGTGACGGCGCTGCTCAAGCACGGCTGAGAAAACACTGCGGCTTTCAGTCCAAACAGGGCTCCAGCCGGGCGCTGTTTGCTCGGAGCCAGGGAAAACACGAGCACGGGAACAAGGACGCTGCCCAGGGGCTCAGGGGTCCGAAGCCCCGCCGTGTCCCCACCCCACCCCGGCACCACCGACACGCACCGTGGCCACCACGTACTGCAGGGTCCCGCAGAGCCGGACACTCCTGCTGAACCGCCGCTCCAGGTACTGGGATAAGGACAAGGACAAGGAGCGTGTCGGGGCCATCCCGGCATGGGGACACCTCGAGGGTCCGCCCCAGGGTGGGATAGCTGCCTGTGCCCCCCAAGGCCGTGCCCACCTCGTAGGTGCTGGTGAGTCCCAGGCGGTAGAAGACGGGCAGGAAGAGCTGGGCAGTGAGCAGGGTGTTGAGGAGCTGTGCCATGCACATCCAGAGGAATTTGGCCCCGTACCTGTACGCCTCGGCCGGCACTCCCAGCACCTGGATGGCCGACATGAAGCTGGCGGAGAGCGAGAGCCCCACGGGCAGCGCCGACATGCGCCGGCCCCCCGTGAAAAAATCCTCCGAGGTTTTCTGGCCGCCCCTGGCGAGGCCGTGGAAGAGCCCGATGCCCGTGGAGATGAGCAGCATCAGCCCGAAGACTCCATAATCCCAGAGGCTGAAGCTGAGACGCTCCGGAGCCCAAATCTCCGGGCTCCCCGACGGAGCCGGCATGGCCATTGCAGGGCACGGGGAGCCCCAAACCGGGCACCTGTGGGAGGACGGGGACACGGGGACACGGCACACACGGCTAGGCCAGGGCACGACGGCACCGGAGCATCCAAGGGCCAAGCAGGAGGGTGAGAAAATTCCTTGGAATTATCGATCAGCACCCTGTGTGGGATAGCAGGGAGGCTCGGACCGGGGAGCAGAGCCGCGCCCCGCCCTGTCCCCTCTGTGCCCGTCCCAGGCAAAATCTGTGCCAAGGGCTGCGGAGGGCAGAGCTGCACGAGGGACGGTCCCAATTCGGCGTGGGAATTGTCCCGATACCTCCCGGTTTGGAGCGGAGAGTGCCCGGTCCAGCTGCTCCGGCCACGGACTCCAGGGAAGCGTCAGCATCCAAAGGACACGGACACGGGAGGGAGGGAAGGAGGGGAGGGAGCGACCCCTCCCCAACCAGCACAAACAAGGAGGGGCAGAGCCTCCGGCAGAGCCAAATTTATCTCCAGCCGAGGGGGAGAAAACAAACCCAAAGGAAACCTTTACCCAGAAAAAAAAGCAGGTTGTTTGCAGGCAGCTGCCTGCGGAGCGGGAAGGACCGGCTGTCGAGGCTGAGGAGCGGAGCGGGGGCTGCCCGGGGGTCCCTGGGGAGCCCGGCGGGGCCGAGGGGCTGCTGCGATGTCCTCGGCGGGTGTTGAGGAGGAGGTTGTGCCTCGAGCTGCTCCAGGCCGTGGGACGGGGGACGGCGAGAGGCAGGTTCAGGGCGTCGGGGAGGCACCCTCGGTGGGGAGGACGGAGCCGTCGGGGGCCGTGGCCATAACCCCTTCCCTCCCACGCTCCGCCACTGGCTCACGGTGCCGCGGGGTCCGGACCCAGGCAGGAGCCGGGCACTGACCCCAGGAGTGCAGGGGAGGCAGGACGGGTCTGGCTCTGGGATAAGACGTGGCACCGGGCGTGGGGCTGGCCCCGTTTCCTCATTCCCTGGCACAAATACCACTTTGTCCTCTGCCTGGCCCTCTGACAGGTTTGGGGATTTCCACACCCTTCCTTGAACCCTGGGGATGGCACTGGAGTTGGGGTTAGGGAAGAGCCCTGATTTGGGGGCAGAGACGATGCAGGGGCCGTTTCTTCTGGTGTGTCACCATCAAGGCACGGTCTGCTCCAAAGTGTCACCACAGGGGCACTGTGCACTCCAAAGCATCACCGTGGGGGCACTGTCCCCTCTGAGGCATCACCATGAGGTCACTGTCCCCTCCAAAGCGTCATGGTGGGGGTATTTCCCGCTCTGATGTGTCACCATGGAGGCACCATCCTCTCCAATGCATGACCACGGGAGCACTGTCATCTCCAAGGTGTCACCACGAGGGCACTGTCACCTCCAAGGTGTCACCAGAGTGGGATCATCCCCTCTGAGGCACCAACCTGGGGCAGGGGAGGGTCCCTGGGCCTTGGCTCCAGCCCTGGTGGCATTGTCCCCATCACCTGTCCCCGGAGGACAGGGCTGGGCAGGACACCTTCCCCACCTCCCCTGGGTGTTGCCTCCTTGCCGAGCTGGTTGGAGCAGCTCCAGGGGGAAAATAAAGAGATTTGGCCACATCTTCTGGCAGGTACATGTGACATCACATGGTGCGGGGGCCGGCGTGCCCAGAACTGTGGTGGCACTCAGGGCAGGACCAGGGTGAAGGGCCAGAGCTGTCACTGGGGCACTGAGGGTCCCAACAATGGGGTGCAGGGAGGGGCAGGCAGCACCAGACCCTCGCCCTGGGAAGGGATGTCCTGGCAGAGCATCACCCAACTGTGTGGTACCCACAGCACCAGGAGGCAGCAGGACAGGGGTTCACTGGGGTGCCCAGAGGTGCCCAGGCTCCCTGCCCGTCACCCCCTGTCATCCCTGCACCCTGGGGTGTCTCCTTTGGTCCCCCCTCCCTTGCCAGGAAGCCACACGCCAGCGAGGCCTCGGGCAGGAAGGAAGTCACACAGGGGATTTTTTATCTCTCTCCTTCGCTCTCAGCCACCTACGCACCTCCAGAACTCCGATTTGGCGGCACACCCTGCCCAGGGACCCCCTCCCCAGGGCCACGGCGAGGCCCCTGGCACGGCAGAGGTACCACACTGGCACGGGGGGCTCCAGGGGATGGAGATGAACCACCCCTGCCCGCACTGGGAGCGATGAGGCAGAGGAGGAGCAGCTGTAGGACAGGATGGGAGGGTGGGTTATCCCGCTGCGTGACTCAGTTTCCCCTTCATCCTTCCCAGGAGGGGCCAATCCCAGCCCTGGGGGTGCTGCAGGTTCAGCTGCAGGGTTGGACCCCGGGGGAGGATGGCAAGGGAAATGCAGGGAAGGGGAGCCGTGGGGTCAGGGGGGATCCCTCTGAGCCCCCCTTTTCCTTGCAGCGCCCACCATGGCCCCACTGGGCGAGGACACGCCGCTGATCGGGGGCCGCTCCTGCAGCCTCTCCTCGGCCGAGACTGGCAAGACTGGCACCCTCCAGGTGCTGCTGTACCACCGGGCACCCACCCCACGCAGCCCCCCTGGCACCACTGCCAGCACCCTCACCTTCACCTGCGGCGAGTACACGGCCGAGGAGCTCTGTGTGCGCGCTGCTAAAGCCTGCGGTGAGCGCCGGCATCGTCACGGGGGGCGCGGGGAGCTGGAGGGGGGTTTGGGGTGCCAGCCGTGGGTTTGGGGTCCTGTGGTGATACTCAAAGG
>JAWWEE010000239.1:0-17691 GCA_035221455.1 Xenops minutus | reverse complement strand
ACTCACATTCGACTTGCCATTGACCAGGACCCCCAGGGCCCTTTCCATGGCACTGCTTTCCTGCATCTCATTCCCCAGTCTGTACATACATCCAGGGTTGCTCCATCCCAGGTGCAGAATCCAGAAGTTTCCTTAGTTGAATTTCCTGTAGTTGGTGATTGCCCAGTCCTCTAATCTGTCAAGATCTCCCTGCAGGACCTCCCTGCCTTCCAGGGCATCAACAGCTCCTTCCAGTTTTGTGTCATCTGCAAAATTGCTGAGTATCCCATCTGATCCTGCGTCCAAGTCATGTATGAAGACATTGCAGAGCACAGGGCCTAAGATGGAGCCCTGTAGAAATGAAGAAGGGAGAATTTCACCCTTATTGGAATACTACACTCTCTTGTTTTAGAGTGATATTTCACACAAACAAGCATTAAATAAATAAAAAGAAAAAAACCCAACCAAACAAAAAGCCTGATTATGAAGCAGCATCTTCTGATTGGCAAACACAGTGGCAGAAATTTTCTGTTCCACTTCAAAAAGAGTGCTGATGATGTGCTTCTGTGAGTAGGTCCCTTGAAACATAATCTGGAACCAGGAACAAGGAAGACAGAGAAAGAGTGATGATCTAAGGAGGATTTCAGGAATATGAACTTGCTGCTCCAATTCTTGAATCATCTTTTTCTAAGTTTCGTCTTCCCATTTGGCAGGCAGCTCTTTCCTGGCTTTTTTCATTGTCATGTCCAGTGACTTTTCTGAGAGAAAACTATGTAGAGCAAGTAGAGCAAGACCCCCAGTTCCTTTCTTAATTAAAGCAGTGGCCACTACAGGAAGTCTCAGATGTAGTATAGGTCACCAAATTTTTGTAAATAAGGCTCTTCACTGTTCATTGTGCACTGTCAAGTGTCAGGTTTACTTCATGATGCATGGTTAGTTCTACACAAGTATTAATTTAGTCACAAAACCTGATCATTCTGGTTTGTGTCTGGAAATTTCTTAAAGAAAAGACCAACCACTTTGCCTTTTGCTCCCAGTCAATCCTACTCTATCCTGATGTTTCCAGGTGGCTACTTTATACATTTAAGAATTTTCACAGACTTTAAAAGCAGCTTTGCAATGCATTGTTATTTAAAAAAAAAAAAAAAAGTCTTGGGTCAAAAGATCTAGTTTCTTGTAAGTGTATTGTTATGATCTTATTCTAAAGATATTTATTAGAGTTTTTCATGATTGGTATAATCTAAAAGCATTATAAACTGTGGAATGAGGAAATTTAAATAAATCAGCCTATGTTAGTCATCCTCTGACCTTTAAGTACACACCAGACTTCAAATACCTGAGCAATTAAAGCCAACGGCAGTTTTACTCAAGAACTTCAGTTTTGACAGCTATGTACTTAAGCCTTAAATTTTGCTAAAGCCTAAGTAGCCATTCCCTGTTCACAAAAAAGTGCCTCTCTCCTGCTTAGTGAAATGTGTATAAACTGTTGCACTTTCTAACCACAGTAAAGAATGTCTGATGATGGCATGTGACTCTCTTCCATTCTCTTTCCATAAGCAATGCATTGCATTGGAAACACTTCCCTGAGACAGTCTGTTGTGTTCTGCCATTGCTGGTAGTTGGGCTGTGCAGTCTTCATTGAGGCACCAGCTTTACCTTCAGTCCTCTTTTTTTCTGCTGGAGTAATTTTCCTTCCCAGTCTAGGCTACACTGGGGAGATGGCAGCCAGGAAAAGAAAACCTCTTACTAGATTTCTGCAAATATGAAAAATAAATAAGAACATAATGAATAATGCAAATTTTAGCTTGAATCAATGAGCACACTACGTGGTTCAGGAAGCAGGCAGAGAGAAATGGGGACTGATAACAGTTTGGCAGTGCTTGTTTCCTCTGCATTGATCAACAAACTCTCTTTTCCAGAAACAACTGAAATGGCAATGCAGCTTGGGTGGGAGGTATTCATTGAGAAGAGTCTAAACTCAATTCTGGGATTTCACTTAAGCTTCTATGCTACAAGGGCAAGGAAGAGATAGTTAATTAAAAGTGTAGATTAGTGCATGTCATATAGGGCACATTACAGGACACCTGTCATAGTTTCAGTGCTAAGCCATGGTCCATGTGCTGTGACATACTTATTTCCAGATGCCTATATTTGGATCTTCAATCATTCTTTAGTTTTTCAAACTGTCACCATCAGTTAGTTACATTGCAAAAGAAGCTGTGACAGATAACAGGATAAGGTCAAAGAGAGTGTATCAAGCTTTTTTATTTGGAGGAATGCACTTTTTGATGCAAGTGACCTCAAGCACCACTCTCAGTCTTACCATGAACTGCCTTTTTTTTTCAGTGTCACATAACATACTTTCTGTTCCTTCAAACAATGGCTAAAACTATTTAACTGCTTTCAGTGTTATTATTATCCACTTGATCTCAGTGTTTTGATGTTAGAGTTATAACCTTTGTTCATGGGGTAAAAACAGCAGCAACCACAACAACCACCAAACAAACAAACCAACAAAATCAACAAAACCCCCACAAGAGTACAGTTGTATCCAGCATGAGATCACAGCCTCCTGTGGGCATCCACGTGCTCTGGTGTGGGTTTCCTCCACAGGCTGCAGGTGGATCTCTGCTCCATCGTGGACCTCCATGGCCTGCAGGGGGACAGCCTGCTTTAACATGGTCTTCACTGCAGACAGGGAATCTCTGTTCTGGTGCCTGGAGCACCTCCTTTCCCTCCTTCCTCATTGACCTTGGTCTTTGCAGAGCTGTTCCTTCCATGTATTCTCACTCCTCTCTTCTCTGGACAGAATTACTTCCACAAAATACTTTTTTTCCCTTCTTAAATATGTTATCCTAGAGGCATTACTACCATCACTGATTGGCTCGGCCTTGGCCAGTGGTGGGTCCATCTTGAAGCCATCTGGTCTTGGCTGTGTCAGACACGGGGGAAGTCTCTAGTAGCTTCTCACACCCTTATGTCAGATGGTAATACACTAGAAACAGACAACACTTCTTTATTAAAGAAGTCTGATGTTATTTTCAGAGGATGGCTAACATGGTATAGTTTTTTCTTTAGGACACATGTACTACCAGGAAATAGAAACACAAGATCCAAGATGATTTTCCCACTAGTTCTGTTATACAGCATAACAAAATCAAGAGTAACTCAGATAATACAACAGCACACACTGACAAAGGCTGGATTTTAGCTACTGTGACTAATAATTGACAGGGTGATGGTAAATGCATTACACTGGGGATGCTGGCAGAAACTGTTTGAACTGTTTGAACTGTTTTTATTTGCCCTTCTTCAACAATGAACAAGAAAAGAGAAATTGTCTTGGTTTAAAGACAATATATTTAGGAAGTGATAACTCCAATGAGATGAAACCTCTCTACTTGGATTCCCCTGCCTGTAATACAGAAAACAATAAGAATGCAAGGTGGTGTAAGTGAAAAAAACAACTATTTACTAGAAGAAAATAGCAATAACCACAAAAATACAGAGAGGAAACAGTTTACCCACAGAAGCCAAGATCCACCAAAAACAAGTGGTGACCCCACTGCTTAGGAACAAAAAGGGAAAACCCAAAAATGGTAGAGGGTCTTTCCTGCCAAACCACCCCAACATCCACCCAATCAAACAAAAGAAAGTGGGAAAACAGGGTCCTTTTCCTATGGCAGCTCAGCTGAGGTGGCAGCAAGCTTCAGATGATGTAATGGTATGAATATTCATCACTTAAGTTCCCTCCCCACACTATCACAGAAATATAGAAGCATACACCAGAAAAACCCACTAAGAACATTAATGTGCCAGAAGGCCAGTTTATTTGTGATAATTCGACTAAGGACAGTTAAATTTTAATGCCCATTTAAGTCAGTAACATGGTCCACTGCCTCTCATCAGAATGAGTGATAGCCAATTCTGAAGTATCATTTATCACTGTATTTTCACTTTTGAGGAACCAGAGAAACTGGGTATCTAATCCTTAAACTAAATAGCTGTTTAAAGGGAACTTCAAATTAGGTAAACCCTACTGCTTGTAACAGGTTTCTAATAGGTCTGCTGGTTTTAACAGGACTGCTCACACACATCAAGTTGATCATGCCTTGCAAGAATGAGCCCATTCCCCAATTCTCTGCATCAGACCAAAGATCAGACCTCTACAGTAGAAAAATGTGATGTATCAGCCAATTTATGGCTTCTTATCGTTATAGCACAAATTTAGTTGTGCTTCTCCAAGGATGATGCCCCAATGCCAAGCTTTCCCTGATATAGAAAAGGGGAAGAATGGAAGCACAGCCAGGGTACAAACAGCTTGAGAGACACAGTTTGGCCATATCTGCTCATGATGGGGCTTTGGCTGAGTAGGATAACCCCTTCTCCCACTGGGCAATAGGACTGTCCTCCTGCACTGCTGACCCACACATCTTGGCCCGTCTTCAACTGCAATCCAGGTTCAGTCCTATGGGGCTGAGGTGTTTTTGCTGCTGCTTCCACGAGCCCAATGCCAAAGAGAGCTGTCTGCCTGCATCTCCAGTGTCTTCATATCAAAGTGAGTCTCACTGACTTAAAACCTGAAGTAAAGAGCAACCAGGTTTTTTTGTCTAGCAGAAGAACAAGATTCAGACATGTCAATGTTGTTACACATGTCCATATTATTGATCTGTGCATACCTATCAATTTGGATATGTACTGGGCTAGTAGATAGATTGTCTATGTGTAAATGCATGGCACAACAGCAGCTTAGCTATGCCCTAGTTCTGGAGCGACCATGCGTGCATGATCTACTTGCACAGACGTATTAATCATATCTGGAGGTAGTCATTTTATTTGCCTTTTAAATAAGACAGCTGAACACAGATGGATTATCTTTATCCTTGTGCATAAAAGCCTGACCTTTCTGGACTGCTATCTAAATATTTGGTCCTCCTTTTTTTTTTTTTTTTTTGGCACTCAGTCATTTCCTGTGCTTCAAACAAAGATTACTAATCACAAACGCATTTGAGATGAATGCTCAAGTAAGAGTAAACTCATCATTCTTTTCAGTGAACAAACACAGTGGAAATCTGACAAGAGCAAAAACTGCTGTAGTCTGAAACACATTCATTACTGACTGAACATATGCTGCAATTGTTACTACCATTTATTATTTCCCCGTGGCAAAGCAAGATCCATGACTAAGCAGTGTTGATGATCTCATAGTGTCCTTCTCTGTTCATATTCATAGTCTTCTTAGACCTATAAAAATTTCAAGCTCTCACATCATATACTTTGGAAAATCTGGAATGGACTTGGGAAGATAAAAAGGCTAGAGATATTTGCAGGCCTTCTCAGGTTATACAAACCCACTCTCTCCACTGGGTGTTCCTTTCACAGTCCCATTTGATAACCCCGTTAGTAAATGCAGAACAACAAATGCACAAAAGTAACACACAACACATTCTAGCATTGAAGTAAAGCATCGTTTCAAGAATATTCTTTCAAAAGTACCTTAGGCCCAGATCTCTTTGGACTGAACAGATGTTAAAAGATTTGGTTGGTTCTGCAGCTGTGAACTCCTTGCAAATGCATCATTTCATAAGGAACGTTTCCATTTTAATCTAAGACAGATGGTGTGCTGAAAGGGATTGTCTGTCTAGCCTAATAACTCGAATAAAGTGATAATTGTTTCCTTCTGTGCTTTTCCACTGCTTCAATGTACTTGAGGCTGTGACTGTATTTGCTGATTTTCTTTACTGTATGATATGAAATCCTTGAGCAATGGAGAGTCTTTCAGGCTGGATGTGGCAGCAGCAAAGAACTCCAACACACTGAGAAACTGGAAAGTGCTAGAAATTAAACGTGTTCCACTTCTTTTGGCAAAAGTTTAGCAGGGGAAAAAACCCAGATGTTTTCAGAGGAAATGGGATACTGCTTTTCAATCAGTTTTTACTCAGCAAAGGCTGCAAAACTGTTTGTCTGCACAAGTCATTGTTATTCATGAAGGTGGGCACTAGCAGGAGAGCTTCAAAAGCAAAGAGAAGCTGAAGTTAAATTCCTTGGAGAAGGAAAAGCAGAGCAAAACTTGGAGTCTGGAAAAGTCTAGGCAAAACCAAATAGAAAAAAAAATCAACAGGAAAAAAGGAAATATTATGATGCATAGCAGTGCAACTAAGACAGAAATACTTTTGTGAATAATGGCTTATAGTTGGGGGAAGACAGGATAATACAAAATGTACTACTGTACAATTCACTCTTAGATTGGTAAAAGTGGGATCAGCTATCTCAAGATTTCTTCCACTTCGTATAACTTTGAATAATTCCAGAAGCTTTTAGAAAGACTTGTATTTTGCCAAGAAAGCGATATTCCATTTCCAGGAGCAAGAGAAGGAAATTTGTTTCCTAGAGGTCTGTTGGACAAGTCCAGAACACAAAAAGGACAAGCAGTGAGGAGGAGACTGCATCTCCAGAACAGTGTTAGAGAGTGAGAAAATGAGCAGATTATGCATTGTGCTGACTCCTTAAGTGTGTGGCATCCACTGAGGCAGGCTGAAGAGAAAAGGAGGGTACAGATGGGGAAGGTGGGAGGTTTGCAGGCAGGAGAGTGTTGCTGGAGACACAGAGATGCAACATATCAATTTTTCTCACATCCAAAAACCCTCAAAAAAATCACGACTCATTGTTTCTGTTTCAAATATAATTTGTTTTTTTTCTTTTTGCAAAGATTTTAAAACAATGTGTAGTAAACACTAGAAAAGTTGGGTTTTTTTCAGAACCTTGCAAAAACTTAGAAGAGAACAGCTTTCAGAAACAGGCAATAGGATGTTCATATTTCTTCTTGAATAAATATCTTTAAAAATTCTGCTATGAGATTATGAAATAAAGCAAAACAGGAACAAAGTTTTCTTTCTGATGAAAGCCACAGAAAGAATTGGTGACCCAAAAAGTATCAAATACATTTATATAGAAACAAGCCCTAAACATTTTAAGGAGAAGTAGTACACAATGCATAGGGCTTTCATTATTATTAGAATATTGCCAAACTTTCTAGGAAAGTAAAATGCAGTTTGAATATGGCATCATTACTTTGGATACGGAGAATGGGCTTGATATTTAACTGATTTCAGCTGGAGCAGAACTAAAGCAATGTTGAGTGTTTTGAGCAAAAATACCATGGCATTTTCCAAAGATAGAAGACAACTTACCAATCTGAAGACAGCTGCTGTATGCTGTCATATGACAGCATCGATAGTCACAAAACCTGGCTGCAGCCCTCAGTTTTGCCATTGTCATCAGTCATGGCCACAAGAAAGTTATTTAATTTCTTCATGCTGGAGCTCATTCCTGGAGCTGGCAATGCTCTGTTAGACTCCCTTCTGGGGTTCTTGGTGATTTGGTACTAGACCAAAGAGGTCTTACAATAAAGTATTTTGCTTGATGAACTCAGATTTTGCTGACAAATTCATACCATTTTTTCCTTCATCCAGGTTTGTTCATTAATTTCTGTACTGTCAATTATTACCTCTCCTCCTGTATCCGTTCTCTTTAAATTAGTGCAAAACTGATTTTAGTGACATTGTCTTCAGTGAAAATAGGATTAGAAGCTTTCATAGAAACTGCTGGCAGTA
Organism: Xenops minutus; assembly: GCA_035221455.1. NCBI lineage: Eukaryota > Metazoa > Chordata > Aves > Passeriformes > Furnariidae > Xenops > Xenops minutus. Next base: position 10,099 of record JAWWEE010000239.1, on the reverse strand, counting down.
TTGTGGAAACATTGGGAACTACCAAAAAAAATTATTCATGGAGGACATATGAAGCAGAAAGTATTACTCATTTTAAAAGTCCTAAAATCTGTAAGCTGTGTGGGTAGTTTTGCAGCAAGAAGTGAGATTCTTTAATAGACCTAATGAATGATGTCAAATTCCATCCATGTTTAAATATTTGATGTGATTTAACTGCCTAGGAGTATCCTATTGCAGGTTGTCTGTCTTTCGAGGCACATGAAATCTGATCAGAGACCATAGCATGCAACAGCAGACTTCTAATAGAGCTGTCAATGTGTGACACAGATGGCAACTTTCTCTCAAGGGATCTCTCTTTAGGAATAATTAGTTGGTGGTGTTACTGGTCAGAAAGAAGGAACCAAGATGAGAAATGTTAAGTGATTTCAGATTTTCTGATAAGTGAGCACACTCACAGAGCTTGAATTTAACAGGGACTATTCATGTTGTGACTACTACTTCAGGTCCCACCTCTAAACAGCAAGTTGCTTGACCTGCTTGAGAAGTCTGCTTGTTTGGTTTACAACACAGAGGACAAATCCTCAAGGGATATAAGCTATTACTACATCAGGAAGATGGCAATTTATATTATCTGAAGGTCTGTAGAACAGTTAAGATAATTTCCCAATAATATTTTATAATTTTCAGGGAGTTCGATGGCTGGAATTTTTGACAAGGCTATTTTAATTGTGTGAGTGGTTTTAAAAGCCTTTTTGTCCTGTTCCTTGCTCTCAAGGGTATTTAGCAAGCTTAATATCATGATGTATCACTTGAAAAAAGTATAAAACTAATCACATCTGTCTGCAGCATCAGACAGCCACATCTCTCCTATCTCACTATTGTTTTCTCTGAAATTAACATGGAGACATAGGAAAACTAAATACAAAGGCTAAGTACCTACCTAGTATGATTATTAAAGCAATAAATTCTCCCCTTGTATAAACCACCAAAATTTCAGACCCATCAGTAAAAGAAAACCTATCTTGCATCATGCTCTACTAGGAACCAAACTATCTCTGACTTCAGTTTCATTGATTTTTGCTTTGTTATGAAAGGAGTCACTATTGTTAGTGTGTATATATATATATATATATATATGACTAGTAGATAAAAGTCTGCCTGACGGGAAATATCAGTAGGGATAGAGTTGTCACAAAAAGGAATTTTCTTAAAGATAGACCACCAAAAACTGTATAATCATCATAGTCCATTTATTCCTTTCTTCTTAAAGACTTCAGTGTGTTTATATGCAATGTTTTGTCTGATTCCTTGGGGATAAAAGTTGTGACAGTAATGTGCACTCATCTTTAAAAAATACAAGCACGTTAAAGGCACTGAACTTCAGTTACTGTTTTCTGAAAGCCTTCTCTGCACTATAGTTGTAGAAAGAAGTCTTCTCATAAATGACAACAACCACATTGCTTTGACAAACTGCATCAGTGTTTCAAGAGTAATCAGTGCTCTATATTGAAAAAAGTAATAACGCAGTGCTCTGGAGGACTGATAGTGGCACCAGGGAGAAGAAATATTTAAAATTCTCTGCTGAGCTGAACTGATCTGGTCTTATTAAACCCAGACTACCTCATGATGGGTAAACTTATTTGCAGTATTGCCTCTTCTGTACTGTCTGAAATGAAAATCAAGAAAAGTGATAAAATTAAAGTGCAGGCAGCCTCAGGCTCCACAAGTCCAATTGCTTCTCTTCTGTACCAGCATATTATCTGTACCCTAATACTTCTGCTTATTTTTCTGGCAAGAACTTTACAAGACAAAAAGATCTTGCAGTGGTTCACACCTCTGGCACAAGCTTCTGGATGTATCTGATTTCAGGCTCTTTCCTCGCATATGGAAGGTTAAACCAAGTGTCTACACAGCCCAAAAGACCTCTGCGCAGTGGCGGGTGCACTCACAGCCTCACTGACAGTGGTTGCAATGTGTCAGGGCAGTGGCTCTTCCTGAAATGTTTGAGAATCATAGCAATGGTTTCCCGGCAGATTCAAAAATTTCACAAGTTGGATCCAGAGTCTGATCTGCCCCCCCCAACCCAGGACAGGAGTGAATAAAAGTGAAAGGAAGAGTGAAGATATTTTTTAGTATAAAACTCATTTTTGAAAGACAGTGAAAGAAATAAAAATGCACTTTCACATTTTGGCTAGTTACATTCATCTACTTACTGTTCACTTTCAGCATTCACATACAAAGCACAACACTGTAGTACTATCCAGTAATAAGTATATTTAAGAACCATCTGGATACAGTCCTGTGCAATGTGCTCTAGGATGACCTTGCTTGAGCAAGGAGGTTGGATCAGATGACCCACCGGGGTCTCTTCCAACCTTACCCATTTCGTGATTCTGCGAAAAGAGAGAAAAAAACAGATCTTGGAGACATGCTTTATTTGAAGATATCATAACCAAAGCAGAAGGCCCTATTACCATGTAGTTAGAGATAAGAAAACAATGATGTATCATTATAAGAAGTATAATGATTATGCTGATTGTAATTAGACAGCAGGTAATTTCCAAGGAATATCTCATTCAAGGACTTTCAGGGTATGCACAATGCTATGTAAAGATCTAAAAGCCCTTTGTTCCTGTGTTTTAATTAGGAAGATTGCTTTGCACTTTACAGTTAATTGCAAGTCACCATCAGTTATTAAAGATATGTCAGTTTTATCTATAGCAAAAGTGTATTACATCAGGCAAAGGCTGTCTGTATTAGAGACAAGAGTGCAAAACAGCACATGTTGTCGGCTGTGTGGTCCAAGATAACCCACTTTTGAGTCGTTACTTTTGTTTGGCACACTTTGGTACCTGGGTAGAAGGTGTATTAGAACTATAGTCAAGAAAAAGAAGTTGAAATAACTGCAGGATGCTTGTGAGCATAGAACTGACTTTTCAGTTAGCTTTTGTGAGGAAAAGACCACACACACACAGAGCAGCACTGGAAGTATCACAGGTTTCCTTTTTTCTGCCTTTATAAAACAAACAAAGTCTGTTTGTAACTCCTCAAACACTTCTCAGCTAAGCCAGTTATTAGTGCTAAAGGCTTTCCTTTGGGTCACTGCAATCCTCTGACATTTAGGAGACACTTTTCTTGATTATCTTTACGCTTTGCTCATGGGTGTAGCTTCTAGAGCTGCAGATAAATGTTGATCTCAGTCAAATCTATCCCAAACTGAGGCCATTTGCCCTGATGCACAGGCATACCTGATGATCTAGGGAAACAACAGTTACTTCTAAGAGAGAAAAATCTAGTTTGTTTTTATCCTCAACATCTCCCTCCAGTAATTTTGCTAACCTTACAAATTACTTTGGCCATGGACAAGGTGGGGTGGGGGTGAGGAGGTGAGAATCTGGTAGGGAAAATGAGCAAGAAGCTGACTTTTACAAGTCAAAGACGGTGTAGGACAAACCTAGGTGTGAAAAGAGTGGTGGACTTTGCCTAAAGGCAGGAAAAAGAAAGCCTGAGTCAAAATGTCTGCTTTTACAGAGAGTCTGTGGTGAAGGCCAGGGAGCCTCAGAAAACTACAAAGGGCTTGAGATGACTGTGTGATCATTGCTTCCTTTTTCCAAGCTAAAAAAAATAAAATTCGAAAAGAAATGTTGCCAAAAATCATCTGATTTGATTGTTTGACCCCTACAGGGTTGGAATGGAGGACTTCACAGAGTAGCAGGAGGTCCTTCTATGCAGTAGGTTGCAAGCCTCCTGTATGAGATGAAATCAGTATCTGCATACAAAATGCTGTCATAATCAGCTCAAGAACATCAGCCAAAATCCAACATCTCATATAAAAGTAAAGCCGTATCTCCCTCTGGAAGACCCTGAGTAAATGTGCTTTAAAGAAGAGACAGTTTTGAAACAGAAGAGTTGAATTCCTACCTCAGAGCTCCACTAAACACAAATTTCCTTCCAGCAAGAAGCTGGGACTGCAGTAGCAACCTTCTATCAGCACTGCTCCTGCTGTCTCAGAACACAGGGACACATTTTCCTGAACCACTGTCCTTGTGCATTTGCACATGATTGTACACAGTTGTACTCACTTCTGTTGGAAAGTGCAGATTTCCATGCAGACCTGAGGAGAGACAGACACAAGTCAAGTATGGCGGTGGGGATCAGGCAGAAATAACCATGAATATTTCTCAGTTCAAGCACTGTCATCTTCCTAGTGTTATCTAAACTTTTCAAAGTAGTTGCATACAAGCTAAAGCATCCATATCCCAGCTGGCAGGTAACTGCATTACTGTGCATTATTAAACATTTATGGAGGAGCAGCTTCCAAGAAGATTGAGTCAAGTACAGAAGGAGCATTTTCATCTAAGGTTACCTCAGAATCCAGATGTCATTCATCTTGATCCGTGTCTTGGAAACTAACTGTGGCTGCAGCATTTTTAATTCAGAGAACACCATAACTTAGTCTTGCTTGACTTTTAAAAAGTATACAAGGCTTTTATGTGCATGCTGCAACCTTACACTAGTTAACAAAAGCCAAAGCTTTGGAAAGTCTTAACCCACCTCATTCCACAGTTGAGAGGCCAAGTCTAGGTTGTTCAATACTCACCTGTACTGGTTTAAAGGTAAACCAAGAGAAATGAAACCAACTCCAAAAGAGATTGCAAGTCAGAATTACAATTTAATAAAAAGATCACAGTAAGTACAATGATGCAGAGGAAAAACCCATTTGATCCACACAAAACAGATGTACAACCCAGCACCATGGGGCATGAACAAAATGGAGCTTGACAGCCTCTGTGCTGAGCACCACGTGGCCCCCCTGAGTACAAAGTAGAAGGAAAGAGAAAACCAGTTGATGAGTATGATGACCACAGACTCGTCAAGAGTAGCAGCTGCAGTCCTGTTGAGATCCTGGTCCTCATCTGGATCCCACAAGCAGTCTCAGAAGTCCCAAACCCCCCCCCGGTTATATATGCTTGGGCTCAGAGGGGAGTTCCCAGTACCTCCCCCAGGGTGAGAAGTTTCACAATGGGTGATTTACTCTGGGAGTCATGGGGTACTCCTTGATAGCCCATGAGCAGACACGACCCCTCAGGCTGGGTGTGAAGGTGCTAATGACTTCCCAGAGGGGAGTTATCACACCTGAGTCATTGATGTGAAGACAGGAAAACTTCCTTATCTCACAGAGTTCCTAAACACCCAGCTTGTAGCCGGAGGGGCCAGGTGTGCTCTGGGCAGCTGCTGCAAATGATCCATTGTTAGCAGTCCATGAGAAATGACATCGAGGGTGTAGAATATACAGTTTTGGCCACACCCACACAGTGACAAACTGGTCCTGGCCACTATAACTAAGACAGTGCTGTATGTTGCTTTCTTTTGATGTCAAATTAAGTAGTATTTATTTTCTTTTCTCTCAATGTCACAGTCACTTCTTAGGAAAATGTTTATATTTTCCAAGTATTATTAGTTACCCAGATTGCAGTAATATCTTGTTCAGGTTTTTGGCCAGGACAGTTAATGTTTTCCCAGTTGCTGTAAGGGGACAGAACCTGGAGCTGTGTGGGTGTGTCTAGATTGTTATTCTATACAATTTCACCACCTCATATCACTGTTGGTGGGGTGGGAGTGTGCGGGGTGGAAGAAAGGGATTCTCCTTTTGAAGAAGAAGGTGGGCATTGCTTGTGATCAGGGAAGAAAGTGTGGTGTGTGGAGGGTCTGTCCACCATTCTTTTTCATTGTCCCAGTCTTGGCGAGCATTTTTGCATGTGGATTGCCTTCTTTGGCACACTTTTATTACTAATATTGTTGCTGTTACTGCTTGTTTTTCTTATCTCATTGCTGTTTCTAGTAAATTTTTCTTAACCCATAAACTGCCTTTTGTCTCCCCCCAGAGACAGAGAAGGGGAGCAGTAGGTTTGTGGTTTGGAATGTTCTTCCTAAACCATGACAACCTTAGTTGGTGCCCAGTATGGGGTTGTGTTTCCACCCTTGGAGCAGTTGGTTCCAGGGGTACTGCACACTTCTCCAGATAAAACCACAACATACCTAAAAATGGCTTGGGCGTAATCTAAATGCAGAAGATAAAATCTCTGCTCTTAAGAGACAGCAAGAAATTGTTGCCCAGTAACTGTGATTTTTGCCATGACTAGCAAAAAGCTGCAGACCTGTTGCTGCCCTGGTCTTAGAGCTCATTCAGGTTTGCTGTTGCTGCAGTTGGGTTCAGGCTGGTTTGACAGTTTCCAAATGGAGCAGTACCTGTGGAGTGTACAGTTTTACCTTTTCCTAAGATCCCAAATTTGTCACTGTCCTGACTAAGGCATGAGTCAGAAGGTGACAAACAGCAGCCCTGGTGTAGAGCTGAGGCTGGGGGAGGCCTATGTGCCACTCTCTGGCTTTAGATGAAAGCCTCTGAGAGGGAAACAGGGGCTATGAGAAAAAAAAAAAGTAGCCCTAAGAGGAAGATCAAAGAGACAAAAATCCCTGATCATCATACTGCTCCCAGCAAAGACCTCAGTGTAATTATTGCTATTCCCTCCTATTTCCCCTATTTTCTTTAGGAGAACTGAACCATCAGACTCAGGATGAAAAGGGACACAAGAAGGGTGAGCTCCACAGCACAAAAAAGAAACACTAGGAAAAGGAGTTTTCCCCCTGTTTTTGTTTGTTTGTGCTTTTGTGTTTTGTTGTTTTTTCTTTTTGTTTTTTTTTCTTTGTTTGGGTTTCTTTGGGGCATGTATAACAATTTAAATGGTATTATTAGAATTTTCTGTTTTAATTAAATAAGCCATGCTGTTAAGTCTGTTGAAATATTGATTGAACAGTAGTATTTTAGCTTATATATGTTTTGTCCCCTTTTATACACAGCAAGATTTCAAATGTAAAACGGTAAAGCAGATTTAAATATACAATGAAATCAAATACTGCTTTTGCACTCTGCATAGTTAGAAAACAATCCCTTGATTTAGGGAAATAGATCTTTAAAGAGAAGAAGGGAGGAAAAAGTTTCCCAACAGGACTTAAGAACTAATTATTGTGGCAGAAAATCTGGGAGTCCTTATTTGTCCCTCCACCTGACATAGCTGTACTACTGGTTTTTGGGCATGTGATAGTAACATGTATGCCACGCTTTAGTTCTAAGCCTTATAGGTACAATCCACCAAAATGAGGGGTTTTTTTTGAAAAAAGATAATAATAATAATCAGCCTTGTAATGAGGATGAAGTAAATACATGCTATTCTGGTTTGCTGGTTTGGTGTTTTTGTTTTTTTTTTACAGTATAAGAAAGATATTTCCATTGATTTTCAACAGCTGCAGTGAAGGAAAAAACTTAGAGGCAAAAATTAGAAAATAATAAGCATTAAATTATGAAGGCATTGTTGTTAAGAATGCACTATGTGCTTAGGTATCATCTTGCACACTCCCAAAATGTGAAGACAATCTAGATTTTTCTGTGTGATGCTTTACTGTGTTTAAAGGCAAATACTTGCAGATTGTGCTGACAAGCTGGGAAATTTTAGCCTGGTAAACAACAACTTTGAAATTAATTCGAATGTTCACAGTGGGTAATGACCTAAATGTGAGTTCCCAAAAGAGGGAGTTAGAAGTATAAAGAGGGAAACCTTATGTAGAATTAGGGGGCAATCTGATCTTACTGTAGGTGCAAGCACCCATATGGAATGCAGTGCTCTTGGTGGTAGCTGAAATTGGAGAAAGTTTGTAGAAAATACAGGAGAATGATTAAAATATTTGGAAACAGTCCCTCTTGAAGGTTTTAATTTGTTTATCAAAGAGATAAAAGGGATAAATTTAAGCAGGATGTTGTACATGCTCACATATGTGGGTGAATGACTGTCTTGCATCCTGGAAGTATCTCCTGGCAAACAAAATTTTGATCAAAGGTTCTCTAATATAGTAGACAAAAGTGTAAAAGAAATCAATAGTTGGAAGCTGAAGCAAGGTAAATTTAGAGTGATAGAATAAGGCTCCAATGTTTAACAGTGAAAGTAATTAACTAATGAATACCATGATGAAATTGTCGTTGATTTTTCAATAATGCTCAGCATAATTTTCTCACCAAGCTATTTTAGTTCTGCAGGAATTGCTTCTGATAAACTTTTGTTATTTAAGGGGTCAGATTAGATGATGATGGTGATGATGATTATTTTTGGCTTTGGCATCTATGTTCAATAGTCATTTATGTCATGTCCTCATTTTTTTCATACAAACATTTTAGTTCAACCTTTTTCTTCTAAACTGCTTTTCCCTGGACACAGCCCCTGCTTTCTAACTTCTATCTACTGGACTCTCTTCTTTTGGGCCTCTCACAGGCTCCTGATCACATATGCATTTTGGTTCTTTGGCTCAATACCTGAACATAAGCAAGTCAGTAGATTCAAGCTGTAAGAGGTCAATAATGTTTTGCCAAAAATATTGCCTCCCCAAAGAGCTAATGGTTAATTTGCATTAGCTAATTCCTATATATAAGGGACCCGTGAGTAGGCTGGAAATGACTAAAAAAATTATTTCAGTGTGTAAAGCTTTTATAGCTTTGATTTTACTAATTGCCATATTTTTTAGAAGAGATGCACCTCTGAAATCTCTGTCTCCAGTGGTGCCCAGTGAGACAGAAAAATGTCAACTAATTAGCTTTTCTCATTTAGCACTCTTAGAATGGTTTGGTTTTAAACAGAAAGGAATCCTTTACCACAGCAGAAATGCTGCTGTGATATAATTTTTCTGAGCAGTAAATGGATCAAATTCCAAATTAGGTCTTCACTCTGTCAGGTGCAATAGTAGCAACCAAACAAAAGCATTGCATAGCCTTAGGTCTGACAGCCTGTTAAATGAATTTGTATGCACAGAAGAAGAAGTGTCTTTCTAAAACATGAAGAAACCCAAGAGAGAGACTCTGGAAAGGTTTCACAGACATTTAATAGTTCAAGACATTATTTGTTCAATAACAAAAGAAAAAGGTTTAGAGAGCAATCAGATTTTCATGGACAAAAGCTAGGCTCTTGTCCTGAGGGGAGAAAGGATCATAGGCAGTGATTTTTGTATGTGTCAGGAAGAGATGCAAAAAAAAATAAAAGGATTTGACAGCTGGAGAAGTGAGGGAAGAGCTGTTCATCCTATCTCATCTATTTTGTGTGCTTTTATAATCTATTTTGAGTGTGATTTCAAGCTATTTCCTTCTCTCTCCAATTAAGTGTTTCATTCTCTTTTTACACTCCTCTTAGCACAAAAAACCCAACAAAAACAAAAACAAACAAACAAAAAAAACAAAACACCCTCTTCTTCAAGTTTCCACTTAGTGCTTTGCCCATCCCACTGTCTTACACCACTCAATATTCATCCACAACAGCTCCCAAACTTTTTGCAAGTGCATCCTCATTTTGGTCACATTTGTGTCTATGTGACTGCTGTAGTCTCCCCTGAAGTCCACTGCATGTGTTTTATCAGCTGTGCAAAAGCTAGCAAGAGCTGATTACAAGCATGACTATCCACCCTCCTGCCCTGAAGGAAGTGGGTACTTGCCAGCAAATAAAACTAGCTAGCTGTTCTCCTAGTAGCATGAACAGTGCTTCAAATTCCCCAAAATATTTGGAACATATTTGGTTCTCTGGTTTGGTTCTCTCATGCTTTCACTTTGTTTCTACTCTTCAAAAGTGCACTGGGAAATCTATCTTAAGACTGCCCAGCCCCATACCACTAGGTAAATTTGTGGCTAGAGCTGGTTGTGCATTGGGAAGAATGTCTCAAGGTGAGAACCCTAAGAAATATATCAGTGCCAATACAAGGGGACAGATACTAATCTCCAAGCTATCTTGCAATTTCATTATTTCTTTCACTGTAACATACTTCTGTTTTTGAAGGAAATTGAAGGGACAAGATGAAGAAACACTGCTAGTTTTGAATGAGACAAGACAATCTTCTTTATCTGTTCATGTTGTGATATACACTTGGGCTAAAAGATGTCACTTATTTACTCATGTCCCTTATGACTGTGAAAAAACTTCCGTATTGCTAAGTGGAACAATGAGTCTCCCTTGTGATGCCATAGGGTTTTCATGAATTTGTAGATTTTTATACTTCTAGGTAGTTTTTCACATATAGAGCAGCTAACAAC
>JAWWEE010000238.1:0-17820 GCA_035221455.1 Xenops minutus | reverse complement strand
AATTCCTGTCCAGCCTGATGTGGACATTCATAGCTGATCCATGAAGGCTTGTGTGGGTATCTTCACCTGGAACAAAGTAAAGGGGAGTTTTTGCTCAGCTCACTTGCTGAGAGCAAACCAGGTAACAGCTTTTAGCTGTATGAGCAGTTCCACGGATCAGTACATTTATCACACCCCAACTGCTGTGTGTGTACAGCATGGGGATGTCCTGGACGCCACCTTAAGCACCTTATTTCTGGTGTGTTTGTAGAGATTTGTCCCCAAGGCAACAGTATTTACAGTGAGATTTATCAGATGTGGTCAGGTGGCCCACTCAGGTCACAGGGACTTTTGCATCAAAGTCTTTCAGGTGACTCTGAGGAGCCCCATTCATTCACAGCTTGCCCAGGGTCCCACACAGGCATTCCAGAAGCTCCTGTCTCTCCTAATCACTTGTACTGACAAGTAAGGATGCCTGGGGGCATGTGGGCAGAAAAGAGAGTTCCTATGGGCCTAGCAGAACCGGACACAGGCAAGGAAACATGACCCAATGCTCTACAACATTCAGTATGACAAACCTTTACAAAATGAACACCATGAAAACTATCATCATATCCCTGCCTAAACCCATGGCCACATCAGTCTTGAAGTCTTTGGGACTGTTCCGATCTTAAAAACCAAGATGAAGAATTTGAAATTAAATAAAGGGCAGAAAGAAAGATTAAAAGTATGGAGCAGCTTCTGTATGAAGACTGAAGAGGATTCCTCAACCTAGAAATTAAATGGGAGATAGATGAGAAAGGTTTGCAAGAGCATGAATGGCGTGGGAAATGAGAATGTGCAAAAATTTGTCATGATTTGTCATCAAACAGGAAACCAAGGGCCCAAAAATTATATTACAAATTACACAAAAGTAGTTGTACTTTTCCAGGGACTATCCCATCCTTTAGGACACACTGCCAGGGGAGGCTGTATAAGCTCACAGCTATAAATCCAGGAAGCAACTGGACCAATGCTTGGAAGATAAAACCATCAGAAGCTATTAAACAAAGATGAGAATAAAGCCTCCAGCACAGGAAAATGCCAACCCCAGAGCCCAGGAGAGAGGAAGCAGATGCTCTGCCCCTCTCTCACGCTTTGCTAAACATCCCTGACTGCTGCGCTCCCGGAGAGGAGCCAGAGCCACAGCCACCCTGACACTCCTGGCTGCAGGTGCTGTGAGGGCTCTGTTCAAGGCTGGAGGCTTTGCCAGAACACCTCATACCACAAAGGGAAGTAGTGGGCACGTGCTGAATATATACCCCCACAAACTGCTGGTACAGAACAGACACTGATGCCAGTGAGTTGGGAGGAGGCTGCAGATCTTTCTGCCAGGCAGATGAACTGACAGAGAGAGTGGAGCTGCCGGGGTTGGCTGAGGGCAGCTGCAGACTTCATGTCTTGGGTGCCAAATGAAATGTGACATTTCATTTAAGACTCCTGGTTGTTTAATACATACGTTTAAAAAATAAATCTCTATACTGTACCAGTGATGCAGCACGAGGCATTTCACTTGACAGGGTAATGTCCACGGTGTGCAGTTTGGGATGCTCTGCTGCCATGAAAGCACATTGACTGAATCTGGATGGATCTGCCCTATCATTATTTACACAACACAATCTTATTACAGGCTGTCAATTCTCTCATCCTTACATCCTTTGGATATATTTCCTACAGATGACAGTACACAGATCTCTCTATAACCTGAGCAAACCGATGCCTGGACTTAAAATTCAAAGCCAGACTTTTTATACAGCAGTAGAGCAAATGCTTTTTGGGTTGTGCACAGAAATCCTGAACAATGCTCTGACATAGCAGAAACATCACTGTGTTTTATTCCAGCATCCAGCTGCATGACTATGGACACAGGTATCATGATCACTTTTCACTGCCTGGAAGTAAAAAATTGAGCACAGGGTCATACTCTGTGGGGCCTGTAAAAAGAATGAGAGGGGATTTATAGAAGAGCTAAAACATCACTCTGAATTCTTCTAATACTACATGATCAGCCTGGTGCAAAAGGGAATACTGCTCAGAGCAGCATAAATTGTTCTTAAATAGAAAGACAAATGTTGTTTAGCCTGAAAGTATATCTCAATGAATGGATGAGCAGACCCTTTGAACAAGATTTCAAAACAAATTTCAGGGCTTATGAAGAATGTTTTTCCTAGGATTCAACAACTAGTACTTTCCTTCACCAATTATTGCTCTAAATATCAGGAAACTGGTAGCCAGACTGATTAGACTGAATAGAAATAAAACAGCCCCTCTGCATTTTGTCTTCACTGAGGCATTCTTCCTCTATCCCTGTGAGTTTTCCTTTGATTAATTTGGATTTTAAATTTTTTAGGAGAGCATGACAGTCACGTTTGGAATTTTGGGCTACTATGGAAAGCAAGTCCCATTTCATTTGCCCAGTTTGTCAGAAGACTGAGCTTTGCTCTCATCTCTTCTACGACCACATTTGAATCATTCCTAGGCTAAACCAAACCTGAGTATCCTCATCATCACCACTGCTGCAGTTATTGCTGTTAATGGTCAGAAGTCTCAGCATGGCCCAGGCCTCAGCAAAGTGCCTGCTGAGCCCAGGCAGCACATTTTGCAAGAGGAGGGTCTCTACCCCAAAGGCATTGCAAGGAAACACAAGACAACAGATGGGGATGAAATGGGAGATGGAAAACTATGACCAGCCAACAGTGGGCTACAGGACTGGTTGTGACTCTTCAGACAGCTCTCTGGCACATTAAAAATAAACTAATTTTCAATCATACTCCTCATTATGTATCCAAGTATATTACCTCCCCTGCATTGTGCTTAGGAAGATTTGTTTGCCTTGCTACAAGATGAAAGACTGACAAAGGAATATCCGGGATATCCAGAACATACTGGAAAGGACACAAAAACCATCAGATGATGAAAGGCAGCTCTGTCTCATGGCCAGGGTGCCACGGGCCATTTTTAATCTTTATTGCTGCTACAGTAATGATACACTGGGGTACCTGCCTGGCTGAAACATTGCTTTTGGCCCATGGGGAAAACACTGCAGGAACTTTCATTCTAATGGTCTGGCAAAGACAGATTCAATATACCACTTAATAAATCAATCACCCTTCAGGCTGCTCTGCTGCTTCTCAGGAGATGCTGATTGATCCACAACAAAAAGAACCTAATGAATGGGCAGTTCTGCCCTGAAACATAACCAAAGGTAATGACAATTAAGAACATATTAGTGATCTCCATGGATGATAGAGTAGACAAGCTGCAGTCAAGGATGACCCACAAAGAGATGGAAGCCATATTCTTCCAGAAATCTTTCATGTGCTAAAAGTTAGACTGTGTGGGCTCACAGGAAGTCTGTTTCTGTGAGTACCTAGGGGTGAACAAAACAGCTCAAAGAAGAGTTAACTTCCAAGCAACCCTCCTGGTACAATCCCTCCCCCGTGCAGTCCACTCCGCAGGTTGCTTTATAACAGAGGTTTTGTCAGGACACATGTTATGTAGTTTGTGGAGCTATAAAGCTGTGCAAAAAATCCTCAAGCAAACGAAGCACAAACTTGATTCCCCTTCATCTACCCTCAAAATGACAGACCATCTGTCTTGAAACACAGGGCCCTGGTGAGGGGGCAAAGGCCATAATCTGTTTGCAAGCAGCAGAATGACCTTATCTAAAACAGTATAAAAATCATTATTATAAGCAATTCTAGACAAGGGGGAAAGAGGCAGGAAGCAGTTGTTACTTATTAGCTGTTTTGACAAAAACGAGCACTTTGGAGACCAATTAGACTCACCCATCAATCTAATTAATTGGAACTATAAAAGCCTGTAACCAATCAGCTGGATAAAGCATTAGATACCAATTCTGCATCTGTGGCAGCACTGCTACTATTAAGATGCAAAATCAACATATAATTGCACAAATGTCTCTTTGCACTTTTTTTTTTGCCTACAGTATCTGCCTCCCTCAACTCACTTTGAAGTGAGCATACAAGGACATGAAAGTTCAACAGGAGCCAGCCATAGTGCTGGGAATTCTCACAATGAAAAGAAAAGCAGAATGAGCCCCAGCCACCTGTGACCAGCAGAAAGAAAAGTTCCTTTGCAAAGTTTTTAAATGCCTGATAGACAAGGCAAAGCTAGAGCATCCCCTTGGAATAACTACAGCATCAGTCTGGCTTACACCTTAAGGTAATATAGTAAACAAGATCTTTTAAAACTCACAGAATAAAATAAGTTTTGAGCCATCTGCCAGCACCAAACACAAACTGAAAAAATTACATCACTTGGTGTATCACAATAAAGCTCTGGAGTCAAAAAAGATGACTGCTTAGGAAGCAGAAAGTTCCTCCACCTCTGAGCACTTGTAAGAAGCTCCTACCAATCTGTCTGGGGTTGAAGGAATGTAGAGTAGCATGAAGATGGATAACTCCAGACTTGAATAGCAGTGGCCATCAGGAGCTTGAGCTGCTATGAATTTAGCTCAGTAGTAACTTAACACTGCTCACAGAAGCAGCACCCCTGCAAACACTCTCACAAGACTGATTTCAACTCAAAAATGGTTTTGGTATTCCCTCTCTGATATCCTCCACAACACAGGGATGACTGAGATAAATACCTAGCGTGGTAGCGAGTTTCTCAGGCAAGTATTGAGCATCCTCCATTCTGGCTGAAGTCAATATAAATGGAAAGCACTCAGGAACTTGAGTGATCTCAAGAATGTAAAACGCAACATGACAAGAGCTAAACCTCAGTTAAACCCTGCTGCCTATACGTATCCATTGGGGGATTTACAAAGGGGAAAAAAAGGAAGGAAAGGAAAAGGCTTGATGTAAAGACTAAATTGATAGGATTTTCATTTCATTTTTCAAAGAAGTTCCTGAAAACCATTGATTGCAACGCCAGCCTTGCCAGACAGATGACGACCCTTGATGCAAAGGGTTTCTTAAGGAAAGAGAACAGAGCTATGCAAAGGTGGCTGATTTCTGCAAAGTCTATGCAACAGCACAGATGAGTATCAGAGCAAGGCAGTGGTTTTCTCAGATGCTTTGCCCTCTTGGGTAGCTGAGACAGACAGTTGCTGGCACATCCATGCCACAGTTCCTTGTTCAGTCTCAACCAGCAATAATCAGCCAGGCCTGGGATTTAAGGAGCTCCCTGCATATGTACACTGACCACTAACACACCGCCAAGCCCTTGCATGGTTTTGTGTACTGAAGTAAGCTGATTCAGCCAAGCCCAGCATCACTTTTACCCAAAGAAAGATTCAGCATCGTGACATATTTATATTCAGCTGGCAACCCTGTGCTGCTCTGAGCCACCAAGCAGTCACCAATACAGCTGACAATTCCCTCTGGCCCACTTGGAATGCCATGTGGCCTCTACGACAGCTTACCAGCATGGCCAAGACACACAGGCTTTGTTTCCCCTGCTGCCAATCAAGCACACCCAGTTCTCTAGTTACTCATCCTCATCTGCTCACTTCTAAGCACTGAAATATGCTGAGGCTTTGAAAGAAACGGTTCCACAAGCAGCTTGCAAAGCAAGTTTAACATTCTGCTTAGGAAGGACTCTGCTTTGAAGGATGCAGAGAGTGCACCGTGCAGTGCCCGGCACTCACCTGTGTCGTAGTGCACTACCAGGGATGCAGAATGACCGCCAGCCTGCAGAGGGTGAAATTCCACTGTCACTTGCATGGTGTCGCCAATGCCGAGAGTTCCCATGGCCGGAATGACAGAGAAAGGGCTGCAAACACAGAGAGAGATCAGGATCCTTGGGGGAAATTCAGCGACAATGCTCCTTTTGCAGTCTGCTTCACTTCAGCTCACTTGTGCAAGGAAGGAGCAAACCAACCAGTCAGCAGAAGACAGACAGAACACAAAGGATCAGAAAGAACTACTGACTCACTTCTGAGGAGATCCAGTCCTCAGAAGATCCTGTAGGATAAAATGAGCTCATATCCCCCATACTCCCCTCATCCAGTTATCTGCAGTGAGGTTCAAGTGTCTGACTACCAGCAATTCCATCAAAGCATGGTTTGTGAAGAGCACAGAGAGGGTTAAGAGCTATTTGCATGCACAGCTTGACACTCACTGCCTCAGGAATCTCTCTTTTCCTGCCACCTGTAAACCTCGCCCTAAGAGATGCAAATGTTAGGGCACTACCTGTCCTGTGAGATTACAGCCTCGGAATTAGACAGGGAGAGTAAAAGCCCTGAAGACCAAAAAATAATTTTTGTTTAATTTGAAGTGTGGTTGGTTGGGGTTTTTTACGTTGAAAACATCCTGTTCTAGCCTAAGAAAGGGCACAGTCTTTCAGCATTTCAGTGACCGCTTCTCTAAGAAAAGGAGCAATCAGACTCTGAATGAGCACAAATGCAGATTAGAACAATACAGTGACACGGAAACAAGACTCAAAAGGAGGATCCCACTTACAGCCTGAAGGACTCAGTCCCAGCTAAATGAAATGCCATTAACAGGAGCACATCAAGGGAGCTGAACAGGAGGTTTCTGTGTATTCACCAGTGATGCAGTCTGGGACTCTGGGTTGTCATCCAGACTGGTAACTGCTTGGCCCACCAGACAAACTATGTTGGAAATATTTATAAAAATGTGTTGGCACACTTTGGATTTAGCAGGAGCAATTAGGATTTGTCGCCAGGTAACCAGCTCTTGACTGGCAGACACAAAATTCAATGCTTTAATGCTTAAGGATAGCTCAGCCAAAACAGCTTCTGCCCAATGGCTGCTGGGCTTTGTGCTCTTATACAGCCTCACTGAGAAGACAAAAGTTCCTGGTCGTCTTTGCTGGTGGTTAATTTGTCACCTTAAAAACATGCTCTAAGGAGTTTGATGGTGATTAGAGAATGCAACACACAAAAATAATGAGAACAACTGGAGCCATGAGCAAGCTGAACTTTGTTCATGTCAGTAGTGACAGCTGATGAAATTGCTGCAGTTTCTGCTCATTAAGGAGCTATTGCTGCAATTAGGGGCCTGACCCGTGCCCATTACCACTAGTGAGAACAGCACTACTGGCTAATGGAGAAGCCTTGGGCCAGCAATGTTTATGTGCTGGACCTGAGACTTCGGAAAGAGAGGAGGAAAGACAAGGCCCCATGAGCCCCAGAGCTGGATGACTCTCCACACTCCTGCATCTGCCAGCACTACTGCAGGGCTCTGCTGGGGCTCAGCGGGATCATTGCCTGGTATAGGAAAGGCACAGAATTTGCATTCCTATTCTTTTGTCAGAACAGAGAAACTACTACTTAAGGGGAATTCCTGCCCTGCTTTCCATCCTCTTCCCTTCCTACTCCTGCCCTTGTCTACATACTCCTGCCCACAGATCACTGGATGGGAATATCACTCCTGAAGGTGACTTTAGGGGTTGCCTCGGAAAGAAAATATCTTCAGATTGTTAGAAGAAGAGGATCCAGCCAAGTTCAGGACTCAGTTCTCAGGACTGAGAAACTGAGTGCAAATCAGCCCCTGCCTCTCTCCTACATCCCCACCCTGGGCTGTACCCTCCAGACACTTTTCTTACTGCTGTACCAGGAGCTCATTATCCCTCACACAGACCTGGTTCTCCAAGACCCAAAGACACCAACTCCACAGTTAAGTTAAACTTAACAGCTCTGAATTTCAGCCAACATCACTAAGCTGTTCTCTGAGCCCACAGATAAGAAGAGCTGTGAGGGAGACATCCCTGATACTCTGTAATAGCCAAATGAAAACCACTGCCAAGAGATGGAGTTGGCAGGCTAAACTCTGGCCTTTTATCCATTAATTGCTAGCTGTTCCTTAAGATAATTCCTGTCCCCTTAGATCTACCCTTTCAATGAATCACTACTGCTCCCGACAGGCAGAAAAGATAAGGTTTGGAGGGGTTTTTAATAGCTTTTCTTCTGCTTTTTAAGTATGTCCTTTTGTATGTTTGCTTTCCTGTATGACATCTAAACTTTCACAGGTCCAGATCTCCCAAAGGCACCTTGCAAGCCCCAGACACTGGTCCAGCTTTGAGCAGTGTGTTTGCTCCACAAAGACAGATGATCTCCAGGAGTCCCTCCCAAAAAAAGTTATTCTATGATTTTATCTTTTAAATCAGCCCAATTGCTTTTTGCATATACCCCAAATTTCTCCTATTTCCTATGCGCCTATGCATATACCTAAGGGCAGATGGGTAGATCAACAGGCATTAGAGGAGCTCAACCTTTAAGAAAGCTCCCAGTGAAGAAATCATGTTGACACTCTGATGAACATTTAACACAAAAAATTTTAAGAGAGCAGAAACACAGAAACTTCAGAGTATTTAAAAAGAAATAAGAATGAAAGTGAGAGTGACGTAATTAGAATAAAATGCTGCTTTGATTCAAAGATTTAAATAATCTGATTGAAATTTTAAACAGACTTTCAAAGGTTCATCATGAAACATAAGAGATGACTGATGCCCTCAGCTGACAAGAGAAATCAGATCAGCTTTGACTAACAGGAACAGCACAGGCTGTTCACAACACCGCTCATGTTGGGCAACTGATGAGGGGACCACTGGAATGACACGTGCTTGTGGCATCCCAGAGAACGGGTCCATTTGGCTGACAGTGGTAGGCAACCATTTCAGAAGGTGATTGCACTCATGAGGGTGCAAGCCAGCTACTAAGGTGTTCCAACACTCTCCAGGAAAACTGGGAGAAAGCTCAAAGGCTGCATCCTGCTTAAAACAGAAGTGTTTTGGACAATGAAAGATGAGCTACTCTGCCTCTGAGTGCCAATTTGGTAACAGCATTCCCAGTTACCAAGGTTGTGAACCAGCAGAGTCTTCTGGGTGCTGTACTTGACTGGACAGACCAAGAAGTCCAGCTGGTCAGGGAAGTCCAGGACAGCTTGTGCATCAAAATAGGCTGGATTGGCACAATGAATTTTTCTCTACTGGTGATGCAGAGGAGCTGGTAGAAATAATCCTGCAGGGAAAGAAACAGTCTCAGCACACAGCATTTAGTGCCATCCCCATGGCAGCAGAAAAAATGCTGTTTTCTATGCCCCAACGGTAGCATTCAATAATTAATAGTACTTTGTACTGCAGTGACCTTTCATTCCAGTAGGACAACTTGGACAGGCCTGTTAACTTGCAAAAAAGAAAGAACCCTATTGATTCATCTGCTTTCACAGCACAATGGCAGAATGTGACAAAATTATCTGATACTTTGATTCTGAGGCACCAAAATAGAGTAATTTCAGGTAGTGGATTGCAGCAGTAGCAGAACCTGCTATGACCACCTCTGCAGACTATTAAAGGCATCACTAAGGGCCCAATTGTGTCACAGCACTAACTCCAATCCCAGCAATGCTGATGGAGCTTGGCAGGGGATGCTCAGATACATTTTCAAATTGACTTTGCCACATGCACAATCAAAAACCCGTCTCTAGTGAAATACTTACCAAGGTGGATATGATAACTGCTTCAATGCCAGGTGAGTGTGGGGTTCATGTGTACTACCCACCCCTTCCCATAGCATCACAGGGACAGGGCTGGACACATACACCCTTAAAGAACCATCTGATCCATCTCCCCACACAGAACTGAATCAGCCCTAACCCCAAACTATTCTTGCCAGATATCTGACAAGTACTTAAATCGCTAAGAACTCCAGCCCTGCCCTCAGCAGCCTATTCTAGCTCTGACCTAGACTTAGAGAGAGCTCTTCTTGTGGTAGAATCTCAATCTCCCTTTACATTTCACTGTGTCTTCAGAGGACACAGCAGATAATTTTGCTCCCTTTCTGCTGCAAGGTTGATGTCTTAATCATCTTTCTCTTCCAAGGTCTCTAGAAGTGACTCTGTGCCTACCACAACAGCAGTGGGATCAAGAGCTGCAAATGGGAAACCTTCAGGCATCCCATTCTACCAGAGCAAACTAAACCCTACTATTCCCAGTCATTGGCTTATTCAAGAAAGAGCCAGACAGCCCCCTTCCAGCTTTCTGGCATTTAGCAGTAGGAAGGTGAATCAAATCACCAAAACCATTTTCCCGTAGGGATAAGCAGATCACCCTCCAGAGATATGGCATGGCATCGCTGTGCTGGAAGTATCGCCTTGCCCCAGCTGAAATCAGTGGTAAAGCTGCTGCAGCAGGGCCAGGAGCCATTGCCTCCAGCAGTTCTGGTATCGATGAGTTGATAAAAGCTCTGCCTCTTATCACTCACTTGCTGGCCTGATCTTTTTTTCTCGGTGCTTTTAACTCATTTGATATTTTTATCATTGTTGAAGCAGCAAGCAGACACTTTGATTTAGGAATTGCACACAGCAGCAAACTCCCTTAACCAGAACTGATTCAGATTCTTCCATGGCTGCTACTTCCTCCTTCCCCACACATCCTCTCCAAGCCTGGAAGGGTCCTGTGGCTGCCAGGCAAGGCACAGACACACAGCTACTGCTTTAACAGCTAACCCTCAGTGCCTACCAACTACCTGCTCAGCGGGGGCCTAAGGTTACCCCAACAGCTGCTGTCACATCCAAGATGATGAAAGAATAAAGAAGGATCTTTTTTTTCCCTAAGCATCTCAAATATTCACACTGGAAATTGCAGAAGGGCTTTTGCTTCTCCTGTTTGGAAGGTAAAATACCAGGAAGGGAACTGCAGCAAATGACCTACAGAATTGAAGATCACATTTCAGGAGAGTGTTTCATCTTCAGCAAGTCTTTCTGAATTAGCAATTTTGCACTCAATCTTGCAGCCTAAGCCCTCTAAAATAAAAGCTATGGGCAGCCCATGGGAATTTAAAGCACCTATTATCTGGGCACTTCACGTCCCAGACTGCTCAGATCCTCAGAAACTGCATTAGCAAATGAAGAATGCTATTTACCTTTTTTTTGTTGTTGTTATTTTTGCCACACTACTGTAACAAAGGCATTGTAAATCCAATTGAAAGCTGCATGTCTTATTAAGCCTTGGCATGCCATATTCACTTATCTCTTCCTTCCAGATGCCAGGTAGACAGAGAAGGATGCAAAGAGTTCAGATCAGCAGGGGGATAAAGAGAAAAGAAACTTCAACAGCTGGAGGTATTTGAGGGAAGTAAAAGGAAATTTCCAAGTTATTGTCATTGCTAAGGATGTGAGGGGATCAACAGAAATGTAAATAAGAGCCCAAGAAATAAATCCCTCCAAAAGCCAGCACGGGCAGCTGTTCCCTGCTCCACTGTCAGTGGGTGCTCTGGGACTGCCTGCACAGCTCAGGGAAAGGGACTTCTCTGTATCTGCAAAGGGAAGGTGAGAGCAATGAGGATTTGGCCTCACAGAGACAACCATGACCCTGAGAGAGGGTGTTGCCTCTTCCATTCACACCCATGCACGCTGTGTGCTGAGCCCCTTTCCCAGAGATGCTCTGGGACACTGCAGCCTGGGCAAGGCTTGACCCAAAGCCCTTCAGAGTGCACTGACCCATCAGCCACACTATGACTCCCCCAAAGCAGGACCTTGCACCAAAGTGAATGCAATGCCAGGCCCAACAGGGAAACCCAAGGAGAGAGGGGTGTGCTAGGCAGAAGCCTGCTGTCCATGCTGCTGTGAACCCATGGTCCCTTCAGCTTTCTAAAGCTGAATTGCTCTCTTGGGATAAGAGCATTGCAAATTCTTCACTGCAGCACTTCCCTGTGTTATGAGGGCACTAATTCTGCAACAAAAGCCAGGGGTACAGCTGAAACTGGTTTAAAATCTTGTTTTACTTTTCAACTGCAAACCCTAAGCAGACCTTAAAACCAGACTTCTAAATAAGAACGCCTGAGTGAGCAAGAGGTTGCATCACTTCTCTGCTTTAAAGATTTAGATACAGCTTGAGGCTATAAATTTTCATGAAAATAGGACTTTTGCCTTCAAACAACCCCTCTCTCAAATTTAAGGAAAATACAAAAGGATGATTGTAGGATGGTTCCTCTGTTCTTATTCCCCTTTGATAAGCATTAAGTTACAAGCTCTGGCCTTCCAAATATCACTCCTGGCATTTGAGTTAGTATCCACTGAAACTAAACCAACTGCTTATCTCAAATGTTATTTCATAGAATTGTTTTAGTTGGATAAGGTCTTCAAGATCATCAAGTCTAACCATTAAATCAGCACTGCTTTCAGGCCCTTTGCAGACTCAGGCCAGAATTAATTGCTGTCACAGTGACATCAACCTTAATGTCTGCCCAGTATACCAGACTCTGATCTCAGTTATCCCGCATGACCAATCCTAAATCCTTCACTGATTTCCCTGCAGCAGACAACTTCTAATGAAGAAGTCCTTGTGGCATGACGTAACATAGCAAGTCAAGCAGGGGAAGATTCCTGCTGAAACTATGATATCACAAAGGCTTGAAAATAATGGCCATTAAAAGAGAGGAGAGAGCAGAGGGTGAGGAGAACTCTAGAGGAGAAGGGGCATCCCTGCCCCCTCAGCTACCAATCCACAGGAGTCTTTGAAATCAGTCACTGTGCTCCAGGTTCATTTTGTGCAGGGCAAATTTGCCTTCATCCTCTGTCCCTTTTGTCCCTGCAAGAGTCATCCTAAAGGTCTATTTGGGATAACTTCTCTGTGCCACAAAGCATCGAACAGGGCTGGACTGAACTTTAAAGGAGTTAATTTCAGTAATGCAGTAACTCATTGTCCTGTCATCTTTCCTATTAATCACTGAGCAGTAATTCAGTCTCCAATGAACATCAGGAATGAATTTTGCAAACCTTACAGACCGAACTTGTATTGCTTGAAAATATTGTCTTGCTACAGTGAAAAGAAAAAGAGAACAGAACAAAATAAGCTGTGCAATTTTATATGCTTCCTCCTTCCTTCTTCCTTTCAGATAATCCATTAATAAGCCTGAAGAACTCTCAAATGTAAATACTCCTGTCTGTTGGGTATTTGCCAGTCAGTTCCATAATGGTTTCCAATTAGGCAAAGGTTGTCAGACCACAATGCAAGGACACCCTGGAACACAGGGTGGCATGAGAAGACCCACACTGGGCAATTGGAGCCGTGAAACAGGAACACGTAAATCAGAAGCAGAAAGAGGAACTAATTGGAAATGTTGCCCAGTAGAAACATTAGCATTTTATATTTATAATGCAAGTGCTAATAAACAAAGAGACACGTCAGCTATTCATTTACTTTCTGACAGTCCAACCACGCAGCACATTCCCAAATGACTGCAAGACGATAGGAAACTGCTCATTTGTGAAGAAAGAGCAGCGTGGCACGTGGCATTTCAGCCACTAACAACTCACATGGCCCTTTTATTTAGGGCTCAGTCACAATTTTACTGCCTTGAATCAGCAGTGACTTCACTGAATTCAGACTCACCCCAGAGAAAAGCACATTTAAAGCATGAGAATTATATAAACCAACTGCGGCATCCACAACCCTGACGGGGGGCTTGTACCCTGGGGATCATGGAGCAGCTGAGATGCAGAGGTTCAAAGTAGCACTTCTAGGCCCTTCCATAACTAAACCAGAGATCTGCTGCACACCAGTGGCTGCAAACCCAACGCAGGTGGTTTTTCAGCACCATTTCTCCATTCCTGCCTCTTTGCTAAGGGGTTTTCAAGGTGCTCTGCACCTCCTGCCCGTGCTATCGATGCATTTCTAGCTGAGCTACAGCACTTTGGGTACTTCGCTGACTCGCAACTCCATCAAGTACAAGACAAAATGTTCAATTTGTACAAAATTCTGATTCTGCGGTAAAAATCCCCATGTGCTCCTTGCTGAGCAGCACACAAACCTCTCCTGATGCCCTGCACAGCCCCTGCCAGGAGCCTAAAGCCCAGCAGAAACTGCTGGGGTGTTGCTGAAGCTGTGCAGAGGAGCTCTCTCTGGCAGAGCTCCCTGTGCTGTACACTCACCGGTTCAAGGGCAAGGTAAGGGACAAAGCATGGGGCATTAGTGCTCTTGCGGGTTATCTCGCCCTCCTTCTATCTGTGGCAACGTTCACATGTTGCCCTGCTGCCTCTCTAAAGTTCAAGAGCAGCACTTTGCCCTTCATGGGCATCAATTTACCTCTTCCACCCCAAAAATGAATGTTAATGCATACTAATAAATCATACTTTAAAGGCACCTGTGTACTTTTCAAAGCCTGCCTTAGTGACATTAAGCTCTTGTGTCACTTGGGTAGTACAGAGAACTGCCCTAGGCCAGCATAATTTTTAGTCTAAATGTTAATGATGTTAAATAATTCCTCAGTCCCTCCTAAGGAACAGGGACCTAGGGAACACAGGGCATTTCCTCTTTAGGTTTCTATATCCATGCTGCTTGAGGATACAGCAAAGCATTAAACTAACTCTAAGCAAAAAAGGAAAGATGAGAAAACAGTTGTGCCCAAAGAGATTCTGCACCTCTGGCCTGGTGCAGAAACATCAGCTCATTCAGGGCTCCCCTTTAACTTTGCCTCTCCAAACAATTCAGGCTAAAAACAGTGCTAAGAAGTAGCAGGATGCTGGTGAGAAGAGTCAGCTTGCCTCTGTTTGTTTCCCAGCCCTTCCTAAATCCTTCCATATTAATAAGCCTCCAGATAACAGCATTGACCCTTCACATCACGGCACTGAGATCAGACTTGCCAGGGCCTCAGCACTGATATTCAAACCTTCAAGCAAAAGCAAGGCATGTTTGGCACAGAACAGGTGTTAGCTGTCAGAGAAACCACAGTAACACGTGAAGACCCAGCCACAGCCCTTACTGCCCACGGGCTCTGGGGTAAAGTGTCTACCTGCAGGTTGTACCTGCCCTACACGACCTCTTTCAGGCAGATGTCCAAGTCATCTGCAGCACAGTAACCCCCTAGAAGGAAGGAATTCCCTTCTAACAGACTGAGTCTAAGTGGGGCAGTCCAGCTGTGGGGATACAGTCATGTGAGCAGATCAGCAAGAGAAGGAGACCAGACACTGTTGCCTTACTGGGTGTAAAAGCAAACCTGAAAAGCAACAGGAGGAACATAGCAAGACAAAGAGACAAGCCTCAAAACAAGGAGATGGAGAAGAGAATTTAAATGGACTCTAAAGAAGCAAGGGAGAAGCAAAGGACACTACCAGGAAAAGTTGATGCAGAAGATGAGAGCAATCAACTTGCCAAAATGATGGAAAGCCAGACAACACCCCAGGCTGTGCCTATCAATTATAGGCTTCAAACGCATCTTCTGCCTGGAGAAACATGACCAGCACTGACTCACAGTGTGGCTTCATTATTAAAAGCCAATCTTGGCTCTCCAGGGGCTCTTGCTGCCTGGTGATCAGGGCCAGGCAGCTGCCAGTGCAGGGAGGCCGGGCATTCCTCCCTGCACCCCTCAGGTCCTGCAGGCACCCTGCTGCCAGTGCCTGCCCTCTGGGATGCACACACACAGGGACAGCAAACAGGCATTCTCTGGCACATGGATATCAACCCCTGAGGACCAAATCATATCTCACAACCTCTAAAACAGGCGATTCTGACTGTCAGGCAGCTTTACTGATAAACAAACTCACATGAGACTTGGAAAAAAAAAAATGAGGAGGTTCATTCTGCACCACCCATTCAAACCTGATAACCCATGGCCAAGACAGTCCTGAACCTTCCAAACACACTCTGCTTCCAGCAATGCCTGGGCCAGTGAGTTCCAGGGGCCAATTTCACTCTGCAGCAGAATATTTTGGTCACCAGGACCCTTGGAAGATGAACACACCCAGCTAAGACCTTTAGCAAAAGTATTCACCTTCAGTACGTCTCTGAGGGTGATGAGAAGCAGCCATAAGACAGAAAAGCAATTTGGCAACACACAGGTGAAGAACTTCTGAACTTTCATGACTACATAGCCTCCATTTGGAATACACTTTGCTGTTAGCCAGATTTTTATGGAGCAGACAACATGAGGCTACCACAGAGTCCAAGTCAGTATGACTCAGAGGAATCTGGGAATCTGGTGAGAAAACTTGGAGACAGCACAATGTTGCTTTTCTCCAGGACACTACCAAAAGCCAAAAAAATTAGAATACAGTAACTTCTCTTGGGATTATCATCTCTGTCTTTGTGCACTTAAATATGCCAAGTATTTCCCTCAGAGCTCATCTTACTTTTACAGCAGTGCCGTCCAACGGTTGAGGTCTTACTAGCTTCAAAATTAATTCCTTTGGGGAAAAGTATCAACAGCCTCTTGCAGGACATCCCAAGATGCAGCTGTACAAGCTCTTAATTTTTTACTGGGAACGGCAGAAGTGTTAATGCAAATATCCTTTTCCACTTGAGGAAGCAAGAGTAGAGCAATTCCACTGTTTGTCTGTTGGTTGGTACTTGGCAAAGACAAACATTTTGAAGAGCTACATGGATACTGGAGCAACTGAAGCCAAAAGACCCGGTGGAAATGAAAAGGAGCACTAGGAAAAGAGAAAGTGAGGCACGTTTGAATCAGCAAAGAGGAAACCTACAGCAAAGTGCCCAGAATCAGTGTGGACCCCACCAGTGGCATCCCTTGGGCATGGGCACTCATGCTGCACCTTTCCAGTACTCCCAAGATAAAGGCCAGACCAGGAATGGTGCGCTACTCTCCAGGAATAACTGAGGGACCACACTTGCATTCTTCCTTGCCAGAGTCTCCCATTTGCAGCCATGTCCCTGTCAAAACCTGTTATCTCAGTACATATTTTGCCTTCTCTTGCTGTTCCTCCACCTGTAATATGCCACAACAGCTTTTTTTGTCCACTTGTTTGTTTCCTCCAACAGGTAAATTTGGAGAGAGTGTTAATTCACCTGTTCCTGTGCACAATTCCATCTTCCCATCCAGCCTTTTTCTCAGGTATACATCTTACTCTTCGTTACAGAACAACATCTTTAATTACACTGTTCTTTTTCTGGCCTTTTTCTACTTCCAATACATTTAATGTTACATATCAAGAGACACCTTTGTGCGCAAGAAGGTGTTTTGGGAGAAAACATTGAACCCTGCTCCTTTCCTCTGTCCTGTCTCTTCCCACCAGCTTGCTCTTGGCACAAGCCTCATTTGAGAAAATGTTCCCCTGACTGAAATTCAAAAGGTCTCAGTTTTCCTTTTTACAGTGGAACACAATTGCTGACATTTTTCAACTTTTCCCTTCTCAACTTTCTTGGGAAGTTGCAAAACAATCACAATTTGTTCAAGTGAAGGTTGAGACCTTCAAGAGCACATTGCTGTGGATGTGCTGTAGTTCTCCAAAGGGAAAGCAGAGCACCACATTGCCTTTGGAAAACCTGAGCAGAGCTGAATAAAGCTTAGCAGGAGCCTGAAGTGGCACCTAAAGGCCTCCCACTGCTTCTGCTAAATCAGTCTGATTCCAGGGCTGTTTCAAAACACACTTCCTGCAGTGTCAATGCCACTAATTATAACTAATTCCAGCATAAAGTGGAAAAGTCTCAGTCTCTGAGCTTTGAGTGCAAGTTGCACAGAGCCAGCTAAACAGGCTGAGAGAGGCACAGATTCCTGTCAAGAGCCAAGATTAAACAAGGAGCCACAGGACGTGGTGCACACTCGAGTTAAAGCATGAGAGCAGGTAAGAATTGTACAGCCCTCAACACTTCCATCAATTCACAGCTTTCAAAGGAAAGAAAAGGGCTAGAAAAGATCCCTTGAGTTACACACCACCAACACAGCTAAAATCAGGGGAGAATCCCCAGCACGAGAAGATTTCTACCATCTTGCAAAACAGAGGTGCTGAGACATTTCATTCTGGATGTGCTGCAGCAGGTCACTTGCTCTGCTGTACACCACGGGAATCACACCTCTCACCTCTTCCAGGGCACTGTTAAACCTCCACTCTGCAGTACTTACCTTGTCCATGTTCCTCA
>JAWWEE010000237.1:0-17917 GCA_035221455.1 Xenops minutus | reverse complement strand
CCCCTGCCCGCGCAGCCCCCGCTCCGCTCCGTGCGGACCCTCCGCTCCCACCCGGGCCGCTCCTGCCCCCGCAGCTCCGCTCTCTGCTGCCATTCCCCGCCTTTCATCTCTCCCTCCAGCCTCCCGCAGCTCCCCTTGCACCTACCTGCCTCGCTGCGTCCGGGCGAGTTTCTCCTCTGCGGTTTTTTCATAGTTTTTTTTTTGCTATAAATACCTTTTTTTTTTTCCCTTTTTTTTTTTTTTTTAAATTTAAGACCGTACCCAAACAGCGCCAGAGCCGCACGAGTTTTTTAAGCTACTGGAAATAACTTTTCCCTGGGATTTACAGCAGCATTCCCTCCTGGACTCCGGCAGGTTTGCAAAGCCTTTTTCCCCCCCTCTCCCTGTAAATCCCATTTTCTCTCCGTAGCCGTGCGTTCCCTTCGGGTCTAATCGGGAAACACCTCCTGAGTGACTTCCCCCCCAAGTTACGAAGGCTCCTCGATAGGTTTCATGTGACCTTTGGGCAGAGCATGGGACTTTCTCTTTTCTTTGGCGGGGCCTGGAGTCGGGCTCTCCCCGAGGTGTGCTTGGAAGTGGTCATACCGGAACTGGGGCGCGCACAGAAATAGTGCCAGAGAAACCAGATACGCCGTCCCTTTCTGCCTCCTACCTGTCTGCCTTGGCCTCTCGACTTCTTAAAGAGTGTTTTGGGGAGGCCTTTTTCTTGCCTGGGAACTTGGGAAACTATGAAGAGGAGCTCCGTGCTTTCTTAGTCGTCCCGGAGGAGTGCAGCCGGAGCCAGACGTGGATTGCTAAGGAGGGAGGTAGAGCTGATCTTGAATGAAGCACTTGTGGCACGAGGAAGATGGAAGGGATCGACTGCGTGCCGAAGGGAATGGCACCGAAGCAAACCTTGTTTTCACCCTGAATTCAGGGAATACCGCCTGCCTGGCTCCTGGGAAGGATACGGAGCGGCGCCGATAACGCTCAAGGTTGTGCTTATGCTGTGGGAAATGCTGGCGAGGAGCTGAGGTGCCTCCCCGGGGTGTTTGGGATGGATGTTTTGAACCTGTGGATCTTCCTAACTCTTGGGCAGGACACACGAGGACTCCACATTGGTGGGGACATCTCCCCGTGCCTCATCCCGGTGGGACCACCAAGTTCCTAACGCTCCGCAGTGTTCCTGCGACTCCGAACTGATTCCCTCCTTTCCAACCCCCTTTCGCCGGTCATTCCGGATTTATCCTCCGTAGAGGGAGGAGGGACTGGCGATTTGGGATAATTCTCCCCTTCCCTTCGGTTTGCTGGTTCAAAACATGCCCCTGAGCTCCCGGCGGCCCCGGAGCACGTGGCAGCGGGCGAGCGGCGCGGCGATGGCCAGGGCTGGCGTCGCCCGCTGAGCCGCGCTGGCGGTGCCCGAGCCCCTCTCTGCGCCGCCGGGGCTCTGCCTTGGGACCCCCGAGGAGCTTTCCGGCGTTCCCGAGCGGTATGTGTGGCCCGAGCCCGCTGCTGCAGCTGGTAGCATGAGTGCTGGCCCCCAGCTGCAGCTGGCTGTCCTCTGGCCGTGGCTGCTGATGGCGACCCTGCAGGCGGCACTGGGCCATACTGGGCTGGCGCTGGCGGCCGCCGTGGAGTCGGAGCGGGCGGCGCAGAAGGCCATCATCAGGGTCATCCCACTCAAGGTGGAGCCCATCATCCTGGAAGGGGAGTTCGCCAACGTCGCCGAGGTGACCCCGGCCGAGGGGAAGCTGCTCCAGGTAAGGGTGGACGAGCTTTACCCAGCCTTGCTCGCCTGGCACGGGTTTATCCCGGGTGTGTTTGGTGTGTCTGAGGTCCAGGGGTTGGAGGGGACGGGGTCGTGCCAAGGGGCGATCCTTGCCTTGGGACCGAGGGAATTGTTCCGCCCTGTCCGTGCGGGATCGTGGATGTGGTCGGCTGACTGCACGGAGGTTGTTTCATATCTCGATTGGTGTTGTAAAGCTGAGTGTGCCGGGTCACATGTTGAGACGTTAAACATCTGAGAGAAAAACAGGATTGTTGGTTTTTCCGGTGAAATCCGTGGGGTTTTCTACACCCTGTGCTGTTCTGGCTCCAGTGCCCATCCAGGCTGTGCCCACCAGAATCCCTGACCCTGCTCTGGATGCCTGTCCCCAAAAGCTGGTTGTTACCCCCACGGTAGCCCCGGTGGTGCCTCCACCAGGTATTTTTATACGTGAATTAATGCTGGTTTCTGCCTTTTGCTGAGGGAAGAGCATCTGACCAGCGGGCTGGGGGTGTAGGTGCTGCACAGCCATTCCCTGGACGGCCCCATGTCCTGCACACACCGAGTTTGGAGCTCAGTTTCCTCACACCTCGTGTGCCCTCTCTCAGTTCTGTGGGTAATTTGCCTGGCAGTCGTGTGCTTTATTCTTGACAACAAAAAAATAATAATAAAACATGACAAAACAGCCTTCATTAATATTAAATCTTAATTTTCACATGGCTTTTGCCGGTCTGGACTTTCCAAATGGGGGATGTTGAAATCTTAATTAAATTTGTAGCTTGGTAAATTAAATTAAATTAATGATTTTTGTGTAGTTTTATAAGGAAAGAAACACAGTTGAGCCAGCTGTAGAACGTGGTCACCTGTGTGAAAACGAACGTGGGCAATTTGTGACATGTCTAAAGCCTGGTTTTCCACGCCTTTTGAACTCCTCAGAATTAAAGCTCCGCTCTAAAATTACATTGCCAAGCTAAAAAAAAAAAAATACCTTAGCCAAATGTACTCCAGGTCCTGTTCTGTCGTGAGGCAATGTCCAGGAAAGTCAATATTTATTCCTTACAAAAACTACAGTGGTGTTGCAACTGAGCACAAAGTATAGAGTGGGCTGTTTTGGAAGTGGGGGGATGATGATGAGCTCTCCTGGGGGATGTGTGGAGCTTTGTGACCGAATTCCCAGTGGGAATTCTGTGCCCTCACAGGAACACAGAGCTCTGAGCAGGGTCCAGCTGCATCCTTTGAAAATCCCCCTTGGAATGGAGCTGGCTGGGGGAAAACCCTGCGAGTTTGGGTCCTCTGGGTGTGTTTTTGGGCCCCCACTGGGTGTGTGCAGGTGAGGGCTGCCATTCCATGTCCCAGTGACTCCAGTGCGGGAAGTCCTGCGGGTCTGGTTTGGGTGGCAGTGCCGGGATGGGGGTCAGGCTGTGCCTCCTGCAGCAGGATGTTTGCCCGGTGCCAGGCACTGTGCTCTGGGAAAGCTGGGCCAGGTGTACCTGTGACCTCTCGTGTAGATCTCACGGGAAGTTCATTATTCTGCTGCTAAACACCGAAATCTGGAATGTGAAATGACTTCTGAAGTTTTTTGGGTCCCCGTCCTGCCTCTGGAAAGAGAAAATGGGAAATAATGGGGGTGTGGCTCTTAAGGAACAAAATAAGTAAGAAATTACTGGGAGGAATTATTTTCGGTTTGCTTTTCGATAGTTGGATATTAAATGCACCAGAATTAGGCTTTGCTGGAAGGTCTCGTTTTGCACGTGCTTGTCAACATCCCAATCTTGCAGAAACTTTGGGTCACGTGCTTAACTTTGATGTCACTGCAACTCCTGCTTAAATAAACGTCAGGCTGTGCACACACACCCGCACAATCGGTTCTTTAGATATAATTTAGGGACACAACAGTATCATCTTTGCAGCTAATGAGATAAGAAGTCTGGTTTTTGCAGTGTTTTTGGAGAAGCGTTGGTTGTGTCAGACCCCGTAAGATGCAGCTGGCCCTTCCAGGGGAACACAAACTGCAGGGCTTTACTGGGAAAAGTTGCTTCAGCAGAACCACAGGATATTCTGAGTTGGAAGGGACCCCCAGGGATCACTGGGTCCAGCTCTCCAGTGAAGGAAAGAGGCTTGGGTGGCCCAGTCCCAAAGCAGTGCTCCCTTCAGCCAGTGCTCTAATGGGATTGCTCAAGGAGCAATGGTGCAGAGTTGGCCCGATGGTCAAGTCAAGTGCTCTTCAGCTCATAATTATCTTCAGAGTGCTCTGGTCAATATAATTTTAGAAATACTTTCTTCCTTTACTGTAGGCAATCCTGCACAGAAGTAATGGAGCCTCTCCAAAGGCCCTTCTACCAGAATGTTTTCCTGGTTTCGTTTTTCCGTGCTCTTTTTTTCCAGGATCACCTCCAGAAATGGACTTTGACTGTAGCACGCTCCTTTAGCGATATCCTCTTTCCCTGTAATGAAATAACCCCGGTGCTGAATTCTCCCTCACACCCCTGGCTCCTGCGAGTGGTTTTTGGGGGAAATCCCTGGATTTCCGTCGTTTCCCAGTGGTGGGTGAGCAGGAAGGTGCCAGTGGAACCCCGTCAGCGTTCCCACCTCCGGCACTCCAACGCGGCGTGTGATGCAAAGGGAGAGGAATTTCTCAAGCAGGCAGAGCCACTTAAGCCTTTATAGGTCAAAAACCCAACAGCTCAGACTTCTTGCAGAAATCATCTTCGGGCTTGTTCAGTGCTCCAGCTTGTTGGGAGAGCACCTGCCCTGAGCTTTAACTCTTGCTGGACATGGGAAGCACCGTGGGGAGCTGCTCCACAGTTTCCAGGGTGGAAGTTTAGCTTAGGAAGTTTATAGTAGGAGAAAAACCTTCCCTGGGAGGGTGGGCAGGCCCTGGCACAGGTTGGGCAGAGAAGCTGTGGCTGCCCCATCATCCCTGGGAGTGTCCAAGGCCAGGTTGGATGGGGCTTGGAGCAACCTGGGCTGGTGGAAGGTGTCCCTGCCCATGGTAAGGGGTGGAATGAGATGGGCTTTAAGGTTCCTTCCAACCCAACCCAACTCAACCCATCCCAGGATTCTGTGATCTCTGTCGGCTCCTGCAGGAGCCTGGATTTCTGGAAAAAGGGCCTTGGGAGTCCAAAAGTGCCCCTGTATTAAAGATGGAGCAACCAAACCTTTGAGACAAGGAGGTTGGAAGGAGCAGGTTTGGATCTCCCTGGCAGTGGGCAATCCATGGGCAGCTCAGGAGTCAGCATGGGCTGGGAATTGCAGTTCCTGGGGCTGTCTGCCCATGAACTCCCTTTCACAGGATTGCTGTGACCTCTTCTTTTGATACTTTTGCTGCTCTCTTAGCTGATTTTTGTGGAATAAATCCCAGTTTCCTTCTTGCCCATGTCTCAGTCTCTGATACTGAGAGAGCTGATGTTGGTTTGAAGGTAGATGGGAAATTGCATTGGAAAGAAAAGAAGAGAATCACTGGAGAGAGTTGAGGGAAGAGTTAAGAATTTTCCAGTTTCCCAATTACAACAGAATTCACATGCAAATCTTACTGTTGAATTAAAAACCCCTTTTTATTTGAGAAATAGCTCACCACTTTAGGACAGTGCATATACAAGAATATGCCATTAAAACTGAGCATTTGCAGCTCTTTATTTGAGTGTGTAAAACCCCAATCCTGTGCATAGGGTTGATTCCCTGAGTGTGTGTGGTGTGGCAGGAATCTCTGCAGTTTCTAGTTCTGTGCCTTGTATTTGGAAAACAGTGTTTAAAGTTTGGGGAAAGTCCCAAATAATGGTATTTAAAAAGAGCTGGATAACCTCACATTACTCCAGAGAGGGCAAAGTGATCACCAATCACCTCACATGTGTACACACAGAAAATTCCTGTGGATATGTGGGACAGTGGCACAGTCCCACTGACTGGCAAGAGTACATACCCAGCTTTCCCAACATGCATTATTTTATTACAAGGCTCACAAGACTTTGTTCCACTTCTGTACAAAGTCAGCAGTTGCGTAATGAGGTGATTGGAGGAGAAAGTCAAGTTTCACTTACCCTCTGAGCACATTGTTTTAACTCAGGACTGCTGGAAAACATCTTCAAAGAAAAATAAAATAAAAGCACACTTGAAAAAAAAGCCCACAGAACAAGCTCCCTGGAGGCTCTGAACCCCAAACCCAAGGGTTATCCTCTTTCTTCCCCTTCCCAAGGAATAAATTATTTAAAAATCATTCAAGTTGATCTGTTTAGGGTGGAAGGAGTGAAAATTGGAGGAGGAGCCTGAATCATCACCTTTTAGGTGGTGTGTACAATTCAGAAGCTGAAAATCAGTCCCAGATCCAGTCAGAGGAGTGTGGGGTGTGTGATTGTAACAGCACGGATAATTAACCCTTGGAATTGCTGCAGTGAACCCGACAGGATCACCCTGGACGTGGCAGAGTTGTTCCCAGTGTTGCAATTGGAATTACCATCAACTATTTCCCAGCTCACAGAGGGTTACACTCCCAACCCAAACCAAAGCAAATATATTAGTATATTCTTCTAGACTACCAGCTCCTGGATCAACAAAAGGATGTTGAGTGCATAATGTTGACAGAGATCAAAGAAGTGGGAAAGTCGAACCAAATGATAATGGGGACTTAAATTACCTGTGAATAAAGTGGTCAGATAGCACAATACCAGCGAGTTCAAAGCAGCAGGTTCTGCCTCTTGGAACAGCTCGTACCAGAGTACACAGACAGGACTTGGCGTTAAGTAATGTGCAAGAACTGCCTCGGCAGCAGCAAGAGTGGAGCCTCTTGCCTTGACTGCAGCCCAAGGAAAAGCAGTGCCCAAAAAGTGGAGCTCTGGCAGGAACCTTCAGCAGGGGACAAATGGCTCTTACGGGTCCTGCATTTTTAGGTGTGACAGGGAGACTGCTCAGGAAAGGCTGAGGGAGTTGGGGTTGTTCAGCCTGGAGAAGGGATGTTTTGGGGTGGTTTAATCACAGCCTTGCAGTGCATGAAGGGAACCTGCAAGGAGGATGGAGAGAGACTCTTGGCAAGGGGTGGAGTGACAGGACAAGGGGGAATGGCTTCAAACTGGCAGAGAGTGGGTTTAGGTGGGATATTGGGAAAAAAATGTTCCCTGGGAGGGTGGGGAGGTCTTGGCACAGGTTGGGCAGAGAGGCTGTGGCTGTCCCATCCCTGGAAGTGTCCAAGGCCAGGTTGGAGCACCCTGGGCTAGTGGAAGGTGGAATTGGATGAGCTTTAAGATTCTCATCCAACCCAGCTCAGAGGCTCTTTCATCCCCTCTTTTGAGCATATAATGGCTGAGCTGGAGCTTTGCATCGTGCATGTCTTCTCCTCTCCTCATCCAGAAAACATGTGGCAGGAAACTGTTCTCTCTGTAAGGAGTTTAAAGGACTTTAAACCCACATCTCCCAGTTTTCCCAGTGCACCATCTGGTGCTGGTCATTGCTCAGTCGGATTATTTATGACATGTGAGCGTCGATTGATCCTGAACTGAAGATTTTCAGTGCTAAAAAGCTGATGGATCAGGAGGCTCATGAAGAGCACACAGGCATGAATAGGAGACACAAAGCCAGCAGAGCTCCGTGGTCAGGAGGCTGAATCCACAGGGCTGGAGTGAGTGACAGTCAACAGAGGACGTCTGGCCACGTCCCCTGCCCTGGAAGACATCCAGGGAACAAGTGGACATTTCCCAAAGATAAGCTGGCAGAGGGGTGAGATTGCAGGAGAAGGGAAATGGATCTCAGTCGTGCCTTCAGGCTGCAGCCAGGCTGGATTTGTGGTCAAATGGTCCTGACCCATCACAAAAGTGACTTTTGGTTCTGTGCCTCCGTCAGGTGAAAGCTTTGGGAGGTATTTCCTGCTGTTCTGAACTGCATGGGAATCCCTGGGTTTTAAAGGAAAATTTTGCAGGATTTCTGACTCTGTGTCAGACTTTGATCTGGACAAAAACTGATGCATATTTTTATGTGTCATATCTCTGTGTTTTCCCACACCAAGAGCTCTCAAACAGACCTAAAAGCTTTCTGTGGACTTTCCACAAAAGTCTTAGTCTGAAAACAACCGATTTTTTACTTAAAAGGAGAAAAATAACAAAGAAGTGCAATGTGGAATGTGCACTGTTGTTTGACCTTCAGGCCTGTCATGTTGAGTATCATAAAAATCCACCTTGCAGGGGTTGCCAAGATTGAAAGAGGTGAAATTCTGGGTTGCAGAGAGAGCAGAGCTGTAAACTGAACCTCAGTCCAGGGGATTTATCACGCTTGGGCAATGCACATTCATGTTTTATCACCCTTTTGGGCTTCCTTCCACTTGAGGTCTTGAGCTGCAGCAGGATGGGGTATAAAGACGTGGCTGCTCATGGTGGGCTCTTCTGTCTTTGAATTCTGTGGTTTGTTACTTCATGCCTGTTTCTTTTCCCCTGATTTCCCTGGCTCTGAGGAACAGGAAGCGTTGCACAGCCTTTCATTTGCCCACAACCCTCTCAGCCTGCATTAAGGAATCATAATCACATCTCATGCTTCGGAGCCTCGGGCTTGCTGCCAGCACGGCTCAGGCAGGAGTTGGCCAAGAGTTGTCTTGGGACCTTTTCATCTTGTTTTTAGGAGCATCAAGGCTTGGCCTCACCTCAAAACAAGGCGCTGGAACATGTAGGTCAGCGCTCAAAGGTAGCAGAGGGAGAGAAGGCTGTGTTGGATGTGCTCGGGTGGTGTGGGTTACTGAGGTGCTGCCAGATGTTGGTGGAAGACTCTCTTCCCCCCTGCAGCCACCCCGTTGAAATTATCTGAAATTTTGGGTGTGTATCCTCTTCCTCTGCATGTTGAGATCTGAATCATCTGCCCAGATCCACGGATGTGTTCTCACCTCGTCACTTCCCTATCCCTGAAGGGGCTAGTTAAGGGCATTAGTGGCCCTTTGATCTCCCTTTTGTTCTCCATCTCAGTAATTTGGTCTCCAGTGATCAAATGGGTTAATCTAGTGCTTATTACTGTGCTCAGCATCAGGGCAGTGGCAGAGATGTACTGGATTGTCAAACACAGCAGTTCTGGCTGGGGAGCTGAATTAATTCCTCTGGCCATAAACGCTGGGAAGCAAATTAAGAGCTTTTTTTTTTTAACCAAGTTTGGTTATGACATGTTACTTTTGAACGTCAGCGAAGCAGTTTGGGGATTAAAATTGCTCTTGTTTTGATAAAAGGTGTGCGAAGTCGAGTTCAAAATTACAGGAAAGAATGGGGTTTGACTTCCTACTTCCAAAGCAGCAGTTGTTCCATGTCCCTTTGTTCAGAGGGATGGATTTGGGTGTGACTGAGGGTGCTGGAGGGGGGACACGTCCACCACAGAAACTTGGGGAGAATGACCCTGGGACTGAGCTGGATCCAGATTTCCGAAATGAACAGCACTCCAGTCCTGTTGCAGATGTGAAGCAGTTCTTACAAAGGCCAAAAAGCCCCGTGACAGAGCAGAGCAGGCACAGTGAAGGCACTGAAAAGGAGAAAGGGGATCAGCACATGGCAGAGCAGAAGAGGCAAGTTGAGATCCAGATGGGGAGTGGAGAACGTTGAATTTTGCATGGGATCCTGCACTAAAATGTTGCTTCCAGATTGTTTAAATACAGGGAACATTTCTAAGGGTGTGAAAGTCAAATAACAGAGTGAAGTGGGACAATTCCTGCAGGTTCCTGAGTGTCAGTTTGGATCAGACCTTAAGGACTGGCAAGATGGTCTCTTTACACCACCCTGCAGTGCAGAGATAGAGCCTCACAAACCCAACATGATGTTTTAAAGTAGCAAAAGAGATGGTTTGATAGGGTGTCTGTGTGTCTGCCACTGCTCCAGTCCTTTGTTCCTTGCAAAATAACCTTAATAACTTCTATTTACTAAGATGGTTTTATTCCAAACCAAGGGGAACCTCAGATCCTGAAGAGATAAAAGAGTCCCTTCTTCTATTCATCACGTTGTGCCTCAGCTGTTCCTCTGTTCCATCAAGGTTCTCTTGGAGGACGTGGGAACATGGAATGTCCTCCTCTGCAGCCCTGCTGGGGTGCACATGGTCCCTGAGTGCCAGCCCTGGGGACTCCTCCCCAGACGTTTCCCTGGGGCCACAGAGGTGTCTCTGTCCTCCCCATCACCCTCTTGTTCACCTCGTCTCATTCACATAAGCATAAGATGCCCCAGGTCATGTAGTTCCACTCAGCTGTTTTTGTCTCCTCATCTGCTCTCCCAAGTGTCTTGGCTTTATAATTTTCATCTGTTTTTTTTTTTTGCTTGGAATGATGTTTATTCTTATTATTTTTCCATGTGTGCTCTTCTTGACTGCTAGCAACTCACAACATGCCTTGGGCCATCTTTTGCCTCCAGCCCTTTGCTCCCCTCATCTGGTCTTCCCATTTTCTCCTTCAGACATCCCTGTTTCGTCCCTCAGGAGGACCAGAAGCTGCTGTTTGTAAACTCTGTGCAGAGCACCACGAGAGGAGCCCGTTTGCTTTGGGTGGTGGACAAACCCCCCCCATGATAAAACAGGTCCTCCAATAATTGCTGTTGGGTTTGGGTTGCGAAATCCCCGTTTCGTCATTTCTGATGGTTGCACCAGGTTGTGGCAGCCCATGTGTGTGTCTTCGTGCTCCATCTCCAGCTGCCTCTTTCCTGGTTGTCTTCTCCACGAAAAGAAAGCCTGGAGGAATTCCTGAGCATTCCCTGAGGAAAGCAGGCATAGCTTTCTCCTGCTGAAGACACCTGGGTGGAATATCTCGGGTCCACCTGACATTGCACAGTAATTTCTATGGGATGAAGGAGGTCCTGGGGCAGGAACTGCATCCATGACCCTTCAGGGAAGCCAGAAAGGAGAAGCTGTGCTGGCCTTGGTCTTTTCCCATCCCTCCTTCAAAATCCAGCTTTTGGAAAGCCACTCAGTGACAATGGTGACAATCGTGTGATTTGTTCCTGCAGGGTTGTTGAGAGAGAGGCCAAAAATCGTCCCCAGCTCTGTTTTAATTCAGAAAGGAGTGACATGAACTCAAATAAGGTGGTTAAAAAGAAGCTGAGAGGGCAACTAAGAGTTATAGCCTCAGCATCAAAGTATTTAAGGACACTACAGTAGGAATTAAGATCAAATGTAATTTCTCAAGAAACACTTGAAAAATTATAAAAAGAGACCAGGACTCCTAAACATAATGGTGAGAATACACACAAAAGCATCCTGAAAACCAAGAAATTTGGTGAAGTGAGAAAAAAAACCAAAAAACAGACTAAGAATATGTAAAGACACAGTGAAAAGAGAAGAGAAACAGTTTGAAATTAATGCTAAATTCTCTTCAGTCGCATCCAAAGCAGAACATTGGCCTGACAGTTTGTAGGATCTATAAAAAAAAATTCAAGTCTAAAAAAAAAAATGCACTTAGGGCAGCTAAACTGCCAGCAGAAAAATGAATGCAATTCCCTTTGTGCTTTCATCTGTCTCAGGCTGAAATGTCTGAAGATGAGATGGTGCTGGAGATAGACACAATTACCATTATCAGTCGCCGGGATCAGATGGTGTTCACCCAAGAGTTGTGGAGGATGAAATCGCTCAACTATTAACTTGTCTGTGAACTCTTGTTTAAAATCCCTGGATTGGTGGCTGATGGGATTGCAGTTCTTCTCCGGGCCCCAGGTCACCCACAAAAGCCCAGGGGTGTGTTGGTAGAGCTGTGTGGAGGGAAGGGGATGGGAGTGCTGATGCAGAGTGGAGTCAACGCTTGGGGAGGGCCAGCTGAGGTTCCAAAAGGCAAAGGTTTCTCAGGGAGAGTAAGATATGGATTAAGGAGGAGGGGGCTGGAGCAGGAATTGTTGGGAGAGAAGAAGCAGGTGGTGGGAATAGGTGGCACATTCTCCCTGTGGAAGAAGCCAGTGGGTGCAGTTCTCCAGGGGAGTGTGCCCGTGGTGCCCTGTGTGGGGATGACCACCTGGACATGGAGGGCTTGGTGATGCTCTAGAGATTTCCAACTCTTGAACTGATTGGAAGGAATGAAGATGAGGATCAGTTATTGCAGAGGGACCTTAGGAGGCTAAATCCTTCAGGAGAATGTGGAGAATCCATGATTTCTTCACATTCAGGGGATGGGCTCTGGTTTGTGCATTGCCACTTCACCTTGTGACTGTAAGAGATGGGTCCATGCAAGTGTCAGCTTGGAACGTGGTGGTTGTCCTGAACACGAAGAGGACATCAGGAATGAAAAAGTGAGGGAATGAACCAGAGAACATCTTTAATCTCCTGAGAAAATCCAGGATACATCCACGTGTTGAATCCTGTGTGAAGTTCAGCAATCCACAGCTCTAAAAAATCTGCAGCTTTATTGGAAGAGTTTTGGAGAACATGAGGATAAAAAAAGCATCAGATGTTCCATCCAAGGAACAACTGAACTAACACTCTTCTGGCTGGAAAAGAGGCCGCCAAAGGGTGTTACAAGGAAGATCCACAGAGCCATGAATAGGGATTTTCTGTCAGCTCTCTCAATATGAAAATAACACAGAGCTCCTGAGAGCCCGGCTCAAAGGGAAGTGCTCTTCATTCCCCATACAATTAGCAGGGACAATTCCCTGGCTGCAGGAGCTGCTGAGGATGCTGGAGCTTTACAGAGGTTCAGAAGCCACTGGGACTAATGAATGGGAGAAGGTTCCATCAATGGCTGGGAAAGAACCGGCCCCGCTTTTGCCTCAGGGAGTCTGTAAAATGTTGGAGGCTCTGAGAGTGTCCTGAGGGGAAGCCCTACAAGCTTGTCCTGTTCTCAC
Source organism: Xenops minutus (assembly GCA_035221455.1). Taxonomy (NCBI): domain Eukaryota; kingdom Metazoa; phylum Chordata; class Aves; order Passeriformes; family Furnariidae; genus Xenops; species Xenops minutus. The sequence goes on along the minus strand of JAWWEE010000237.1, from coordinate 5,413 downwards.
TCCTTCAGATATCCATTGTTAGCAGCTGTCAGAGCAAAGATCGTGGGTTAGATGGACCTTTGGTCTGAATCCACACTGCTCCCTCTCCTTCAGGACACCTTCCAGCCACCAGCCCACCCCCTTCAGCCCTTGGGCAAGTCCCTGTGGAAACACTGCAGTGGGTACAACCTGCACCATCCCTCACTGACCCCCAGCTCAGCTGTTTGTTCCCAAAGAAGGCACCACACGGTCCCTTGGGTTCCATTCTTGTGAATCTCCTCAAGATGTAGCTGTCAGATGGTGCTGTTGACCCAGTGTTGGATGCCCCTGGTGCTTTGGCTTTCATATCATGGAACCCCAGAGTGGTTTGGGTTGGAAGGGACCTCAAAGACCATCTCATCCCACCCCCTGCCATGGGCAGGGACACCTTGCACTAGCCCAGGTTGCTCCAAGCCCTGTCCAGCTTTCCTGGATGTACCATTTTTATCCCATGTCACCCTCATCCTGTGCCATCCCCTAACCTGTGCTCTGCTGATGGGATAATAACCATTATAATTCCAGCATTTTTCCTTCCTGATTTTGTCTATTTTGTTTTACTAATTCTGGGATGTAAAACCTTTCCCCCACCTGGGAGGTGTTTCAAGTAGTTCCAAACCCTTGCCAACCATACCATTTTGGGTTGGGGATTAGGGGCAGTTTCTTCACAGAAAGAGTGACCAGGCTGCCCAGGGCAGTGGTGGAATCCCCATCCCTGGAGGGGTTTGACAGGGACGTGGCACTTGGGGACAGGGGTCAGTGGTGGCCTTGGCAGTGCTGGGGAACAATTGGACTCAATGATTTCAGAGGGCTTTTCCTACCCAAACCCTTCTATAATTTGCATTTGAAGGTCTGCTTGTTCGAACCAGATGTTTTCAGGTCCTATCCTTTCTGTCTCCAGCTGTGGAATGCAGGGAGCCTGGTGGGAGCTTGGAATGCTGACTCTCCCAGTGGCACAGAAATTCTGGGGGTCCCAGGGCACAGGGGAGAAATGTGGGACGAGGCCCAAAGGGGCACCTTGCAGAAACAAGGGGCTCTGCAAAATTGACTTCCTCAGGTGCCAGCAAGTCCTGGCTCCGTTGCCTGTAGGGCCATCCTGCTCCTTGGATTCCTGGGAAACACCTTTAGGATTTTGCAGCCTGAGGGATTCATTGATCCTTGTCTAATCCTTCTTCCTTCAAGATAAGGCAGGATGGTGATGCTGCAGGTTTTGGTCTGGCTGGGACAGGCTGAGGAGACACTGAAGTCAGAGGGACCAGAGGAGCTTGCCCATCCTCCCAGCCTGACCTGACCAGAAGACAAGACATTTCCTCCAGACCCTCCTCTGAGCTCTTCCCTCCAGGTTTTGGTGCTCAGTAGTGGTTTTTATTAGAAGTCTCTCTCTTCTAGGACCTCCCACCCCTGTGTGTCAGTGATCCTGGATGGCCCAGGGATGTACAGATTGCACCAGTGCAGGTCCCTGGGCAGCTATTTCTGCCCATTGGAGGGATTTCCACTTTTCTTTGCCCCCTGTGATCCTAAAATCCCATAGGGAGCTTTGGTAAAAATGTCTTGACTTTCATCCCAGCCTGAGATGTGAAGCAGGATCTGCCCATGCAGGGTACCAGGTATCATGAGCCTCTGGCAGCCTCTTTTATTGTGATTATTTTTATTATCCTAACCATGTTCCTGAATGTGGCTTTCCTGGTAGCACAAAGTTCTGCCAGAGGGCCAGAAGGACCCACTGCTGCATTTCTAACTTTAGTGCCCCTTCCCAGATAAGGCTCCTTAGATGCTTTCCCAAGGTCATATCTAAGTTTCACTGGAGCCAGAAAATAGCTCTTCTTTTGCCCCCAGACCTTCAGGACGGAGTGATTTGTCTCCTCAGGACACTGATGTCAAGCAGAACATCTCTCCACTGAACCAAACCTGCCAGGTGGCCTCTGTTCATTTGCATGGGAGATAAAGAGGTGCAGGGATGCTGGTAATTGCATAACATGTTGGCTGAGATGTTGTGATACTGCCTGAGTGTTGTGCCTCTGGCCACCAGGGCATTCCACCAAAGGCCACGTTGTTCAGTGGCCTCTCCAGAGGTTTCTCCACTCTTGACATCTGCATGGCATGTGGAGTTCCATTAAACTCCCTGCCATTGCTGGTGCTTCCAGGAACGAGGCCAAATGAGGCAGGTTGTGGTTTGCAGACAGCTCCAAAAAACGCTTGAGACGCCCCTCCCCTCTTACTGTGGGGAGAGGGAATTGCTGCTTGGGGTTCCTCCCTCTTCAATCTGGATGTTGGTTGTCATTTAGAGGAGCTAAGTGGTAGTAATTGGAGATGTAGAGCACAAATCCACATGGGCTACTGTCCCTGCTTCCAGAGTGGAAGGGAGATGTTACAGAGCCAGGATGAAGAGTCTGTCCCTGCTTCCCATTCCGAGCACACACATATGGCCAACATGCATCCCACAGAGCTCTGCTGGATGGTGCTGAAGCTGCTCCCTCTCCCACTGCAGAAACCCGACCCTCGTGCCGTGACTTATGAAGTGAGGGAGGAAAAGGTGGGGTTTTTTTGGGTGGACATGGTGCTTTGAGGCAGCAGGATGAATGTGGGGATTGAGGAGCCCGTGTTTCCACAGAAGGAAACTTCCTCATGTTTGTTTAATTCTGTTGACCATGCGAAGAGAGACTTTGAATAAGTCTTATAAACTCTGGCTCAGGGTCTGTGTGAGCAGGGCTTTAAGGAGGTGGGCTGGAGAGCTGTGTGTGTTTTGTGAGTGTCCCAAAGCTGCCCTAACACTGGTGTTGAAAAGTCCTGTGGAACCCCTGCTGAACCTTAAGACCTATGGGGATTTTTTTTGGGGGGGATGTGTCTATGTTAGCACAGATTTGAAGGACGATTTTCTGTTGAGTTGGAGCTTCTCTGTGTCCTGGAGGAGGGATCACAGTGCCTGGAGAGGTCAGTGACCATTTGGCTGCCTCCAGTCCATGGTTGGGGTGTTTGTTAAGGATTTCCTTTAATCCACTATGGCAATTCCTGTGATCTTCGATCTCCTCAGCCTGGCTTGTGCTCAGAGGATCACATCTGACCTTTTGACCACGCTATCAGCCTGACAGGGTATGTTAATTTGGTATTTCATCATGATATTGTCCTTTCATTGACCTTTGGTTGTTTTCACAGTCGGTGCTTTCAAGGCTACAAGTCCCTCATCCTTTGAGTGTTTTGGGAGCTCTTTGTTCTTGGGTTCTCTGGGTTTCTGTGGCTGTGTCTGGACACCTCAAAATGTCCAATTCCATCAGAGCTGGTGGCAGATCTCCTTTATGATGGTGCAGGACTTGGTGTTTCTTATCTACAGCAGCATTGCCAGAAAGAAGTAATCTAAGTTTCTCCACTTGATTGACTTGCCCAGTTAAATAGGTAGTTATTAAATGATTACACTTACTTGATTAGAGCAGGGTGAAGAGAACAGAACATGTGAGCATTTCCATGGCCTTTCTGATTTATTCTTCACCTGTGGCTGTTTTAGTGTGTAGAGACTTGTCCATATAAATGTTTGAAGCCTGGCTGTCACCCAAATTATTAATTATAAAAACCTCTCCAAAACTCCTTTTTCTCTCTCCAGTCGAGAAATGGAACATTCTGGGGTGACAAGCAAGCTGAAACACCCTGTTTATCAAATGGTTTTGTACAAGTTACTCTTTTCTTACTCAAAGGCCAGCTCAGTGATGTGTTCACTGTGAGCACTGGTGCAGGGGGAGAATTTTGGGTTTCAAAGTAATTTCTCTTTCACGTTTAAATTTGGATATTCAGGGGTGTTTTGTCAGAGTTCAGAGTCATTTTAGGAATTGAACTGTCTCTCGGATACGCTTACAGGGGAAATACATCTGCCATTTCCACTGAGGCTGCACCTGTAAGCTGATATCTTTGGGGTTTCTCTTAGTTTCACTGCTTTGTTTTGCTTTGTTTTCCACCGTGTTTTAACAAGATAAGAATCTCTGTGTATTTTCCCTTCATTTCAGTAATTGCCTTCTCTAGTGACCGATTTCCTGGGCTCCTCTGGTCAGGTATCAAGATCTCAGTGTACAGCCCACGTACACCACTGCACAGAGCCCTCACTTAATCATATTATCATCTCAGGTAATTCATGAAAAACTCCCCAGAGCATCAAATGGAAGGAAAAAAAAAAAACAAAAAGGCACTAATTTCTCTCACCTCACTCCCCAAAGACACAACCTGTGTAAACTGAGCTGCTTACCAGATGCCTGGAAATTTGACATCAGCAGCCACCGAGGTGGGAATTGAGTTTCTTTCAGGTTTTCAAAGGTCTTTCCCTGAAATCATTTAGCCCCTGCAAATTCAATCCAGGTGTTCTGAACCCAGTGTCTGCCACTGGTGTGATGTGCTGCAGAGCAGTATAGAGAAAGAAAGAGGTCGGAGTGTGTGTAAGATCCAAACCATAAAGGAATTTATGACAAAAACGCTGTAATTGAAGTTCTGCATCAAATAAACAAGGAAACAACTCTGTCTCTTGAAGCCAGATGTGGTACACTCTGTTAAAGTGAGCTGGGCAAGTGTTGAGCTCCACTCTGCATCCTCAGAGCTCGGTTCTTGATCCTGCCTGATGAAAAATCCCGGGATAACCACGGTGCATTCCCCCTGGAAGTGAGGGGATGGCTGCCCTGCAGTAACACAGCAGTGCAATGTACTTTTACCTGCTATTGCCTGGAAGTTCAGGATGAAATGAGAAGCCAAGGTTGTAAATTTGGATAACTGAACAAAAGTCAAGCTGATAATGCTTTTTTCTCCTCCTTCCTATTGCCTGCTCATGCTGTTTTGGTCTTACTGGGACACTGTTCGGTCGCTTTTGGATCGGTGTCATCCCTCCTGGAGCCAAAAAAATCCAGATTGTTGTGTTCATCTCCACTCTTTGGAGGTGTCCAGAGGTGCTGGAAAGGGAGGGGAGCAAGGATGAGCTAAACCAGCAGGAGAGGGCCTGTGCTGCCTCTGAGATACCCACGATAAACCCAGCCTTGGTTGGTTTAATAGTTCAACATCAAAGCCTGGAGCCAGGTTTAAAGGAAATAGGAAAGTCTGAGTCAAGAGTTGAATTCTGTGGAGGTTCTGCCTTCTTTTTTTTTTAATTTTTCTTTTAGCAATGAAAACCCAATAATAAGCAATTGGAATTGTTCAGCCTGGAGAAGAGAAGATCTGGGGTGACCTCCTGGTGGCCTTCCAGTGCCTGGAGGAGCTACAGGAAAGGTGGAGAGAGACTGTTTCCATGGGCTGGAGTGACAGGACAAGGGGGAATGGCTTCAAACTGACAGAGAGGGGGTTTAGATGGGATTTGGGGGAGGAATCCTTCCCTGGGAGGGTGGGCAGGCCCTGGCACAGGTTGGGCAGAGAAGCTGTGGCTGCCCCTGGATCC